>PVKE010004502.1:0-64327 GCA_004027555.1 Craseonycteris thonglongyai | reverse complement strand
CCGATGTGAACAAAGAGAATTTTTGAAGTTTCTAAACATGGAAGTGACACAGTTTGATTTATAGTTACACGTGATTCCTACATCTCAGCTGTGGGGGACACAGCTACATAAGAGGGAATGGAGGTGCATATGCGGGCTACACAGTGCAGTGTCCTGAGACTGGTAATTGTCGTGGAGAAGAGTGGCATATACTGAATTGGGGAATATTAGATTGGAAAGTAGACAGACATGGAAATTGACTATAGCCAGTAGGAGAGTGGAAAGAACGAGGCAAAGATGATGCTAAAAGTTTTAGAGGGCTGAGTAATACAATTGGATGAAAATCGTCTTGACTGGTTGAATGACTTCTGTCACCACAAAACTGCATGTTCTGCAGGGCAGAACTTCACACACTCCATATGAATTCAGAGGATTTCTAACAATGGTGTAGAACTAAATAAACTTTGTGTGTGATCTACATAGGAGAGCATGAAATACACAAGAAGAGTTTATAACATTTTTAGACAATCACTCACTAAGGTTGCACAACTAATTATTGCTGTATTCAGTTTCACAGAAAATCTTTCTATGAATATTGTCAATCATGTAAAAACTCCATGTGTTTTGACACGTGTCGCTTACAGAAAAAGTTATTACAGGAAGTTAGCATCCTTCTCCATGTTCTCTCCAGACGTTGAAAGCTCAGCTCTGGCTACTGTGGGTGAACAGTGGGAATAACCTGAGATTCCATCAAGTGCTTTTTCTTCTGTCTGTGTTTTGACTGTCATCCTTTCCAAAGGAATAGGTTGTAACAAAAGGAATGGGTTTTCCTGTGGCTACATGGGCCTGGGAGGTTTGAAAAGTAAATCTTTAAAGGGTTTCATGATGAGATTGAAATATATTATTGATATGCTGAACACCACATGGGTATAAAACAAAAGCAAAGCAAACAGAGAATGTTTCCCCACTGACCCAAGTGAGGAATTTCCAGATGGCTGTCACAGCAGGCTCTGTGGATGGAACCTTTGCTGCTTCCAGGAGGTCAACTTTGTGACCTTTCCTGGACACACACATGCGCACACACATGCGCGCACACACACACACATGCGCATACACACTTTCTTTTAAATTTGGTATTTTAAGCTTCTAATAGCATCGGTAGCTTTTTCTTCCCTGATTGACTTTTGGACAATTAAATTGAGGTTTAGGATACATACGTAATTTGAAGAGACAGAGAGAAAAATTTCCCTTCTGCCAGAGGAAGAATAATTTCTACATTAAATTTATGCTGGACGATATTGGAGGTCTTTTTTTTTATGATTCACAATCTAATAGAGCAGCAGAGTTGGAAGGGAAGTGTGAGACCAAGCCCTTGATTTTACAGATGAAAAGTCCCAGAGGGGCAAAGTGACTTGTGATACCTAGGCTTAGGCAGACACTCCGGCAGAGCACAGATGCAAATCAGTCTTCCCATTTCCTTCGCATGCTTATTTTACCATCATGTCTCCTTTTCCTTTTTTCCTCAATGCATTTGAAAGACAATATGAATTGTCTGAAAATAATCTTGGAATCAGTTCTTTCTTCCCTTTGTTCTCCCTATAAAAGTTTCATGCCAGGTTTTGCTTTCTTTAGATTATTTCAGTTTCCGGGTAACCCATCATTGCTGGGATCCACATTCAACAAACATACAATGTGGCAGAGGAAAAGCAATCCAAGATCTCAAAAAATGAATTTCTACCTATAGAGTTCATGGTGTAATTATCTGAGATTAAACATAATTGCCTTCTGTTTTGTCTGCTAGAATAAGCAAGCTCTAATGCGTGTTCGAGTGAGGGCCACTGTACCTCAGAACTGTATGTTCTTTCCAGCATACAGTTGTCTTTAAGTATATTTATTTTCAAAAATGCATTAAATGTGTTTTTTAAAGCCTAGTTTATGGAAAAGTATATAATTTATATAAAAATAAAATAAATACTCATGACATATAAGAAAGAACATGGATTTTGGACTAGGGATGAAACCTAGTGTGAAATTTTGGCTCCTCTACTTCCCGGCTTTGAGAAACTGAACAAGCAAATCCAGGCTTTATTTTCTCAGTGACATCACTTATGAGGTGTAGCCCCCATGGCCTGGCTGTAAAGATAAAATGAAATAAAATAACGTATTTAAAGGCTCACACACTGTAGGCAGTGGGCAGAGGAATAATAGTCATTTGAAACAGTTCATTCCAGTTTGCTTGGTTTAATATTCCATCACAATTCTGTGATCTACATTTGGGCTAAGTGATCCTGTTATAAGAAATTAATAATGAAAGTGCTTTGGAGAAAGAGGATATGGTGTATTATTATATATAATACAATGTTACTCAGTAATAAAAAGGAATACCGTCTTGCCATTTACGATAACATGATGGACCTAGAATGTATTACACTAAGTGAAGTAAGTCAGAAAAAGGAAAATATATTATTCTACATGTGTAATCTAAACACACCCACACATACACACACACACACACAAGGAAAACCTTCCCCCAGAAATAGACTCATAGATACAGAGAACAAACTGATGGATGCCAGAGGAGCGGGGGTAGAGGTGTGTGTGTGAACAAAATGTTAAAAAAAAAGGGGGTTTTTAAAGGAAAAATACTAATAAAATATAAAATTAAAGGGAATTGTTATTGTCATCCTTTAGGCATTAATGGAATGATGAAATTAATTTCTGCATTATTCCAATCTTGATTGGATGCAAAGAGAATCTATAGAGAAATCTTACACTTTCCCATTCAGCTTCATTAAACATGACAGCCCTGAAAGCTCATGGTTCTAAAGTAGGCTGGTCATTTCAATGCTGCCACAGCACATCTTGACCACGCAAAGGCCCATAGCTGCCTTTCAGAGCTGAAGATATATGCAGGCCCTATAGTGAGGGAATGGCTCGAAAACTTTCCCAAGGATCCAATCTAAATCTCTCATTTTACAGATATAGACACAAAAGTATACGCACTTCAGTAAATAGACTTGGCATCTAGCAGACAGATGTTGAATAAATATTTGTCTAATTAAAGAAAGTATGTATCTTTTGGACCTAAATAGATTGTTTTGAGGTGAAGCTGGTTAAGAAAATTATGAAAAAATATAAAACACCAGTGCTTGTAGATCTTAAAAATTGCTCTCTTAATTTTGAACTTTTCTGGACCTTTACTTTTATTATCCTTGACTTTAATTTTCTTTAAACATGTAGATGATAGTTAATTCCAAAATAATGGCAGATTTTTTTTTTTTTAATTTCTTACTAAGACAAATGCCTCCTCCTTATTATTATTATTTTTTTTTGTTCAGGGATGAGTGATTGTTTCCTTCCACAGATTAAAATGAATCTCAAGGTCAGAACATGCATTTTAGCTCTAAGTACCATTGATTTGGCTCATTTTTTTCTAACATGATTCACTTTAGTACTATTTGCATTTTTTTTTTCAAGGGGAAAGTAAGTTTTCTTTAATTCTTGATTTATGGAGTTTAAGATCTTGGTGTGGATGTTTTCATGCAACTGCTTTTTAGAGTTGTCTAAGTGGAAGCATGAAGGGGCTATTTTAGCCCTCAGTATTTGGAACTTTCTGAGTAAATATGTTCCCACAAGTATCATAATCTTACTGCAACTATTTAAATGAAAAATGTAAAACAAAGCAAAACAGTAAATACCAGTCGTTGGGATACTTATACACCTAGTTATTAAGACAGGAAGTAGAGGATGGTCCTCTTCTATCTTCAGTGAAGCTACATTATTGCTCAGGGGCTAAATAAGTTCTCTCGTGCAAGGAAGCTATGGCTTAACCCAAGGGCTGACTGGATTTTGAGCCTCAGTAATAGACTAAGAAGTTGTGGTTGCAGGAGGTGCTGGAGTTTCTTTGTATTTTTCCGTAGAATATTCTATAGCCAGAGAACTCATATCTTTGTTGAGTTTATTAACCAAACCAAGTATCTTTAGACTTTCACAGTTACTTAAGCGCAGAGTTAAATTTTAGAGACAGACATGTTTGGATTGTTTTTTTCCTTTAATGGTTCCAAGGTCTTGCTGAACAATGCAGATGAACCCTCAAAATGATTATTTACTATGTGTGTATTTCCAAATATTAGTAAGTGGGAATGAGCTGAGCAAAATACCTGATTATACTAGTGACTCCTTTACTTATTCATATGTTTACTTTTTTAAAATTCTGGATATTAGGAATCCTATAGTCATGCCCAGCCTATGTTGGCAGAGATTTATTTGTATGTGGAATAAATAGTAAAAACCCTAAGCAGATTAAAGGACACTGCAGTCCTCTTTTTCTTTTTTCTTATTTAAACCGTAAACAGTATATCCTGTGAGGAACTGGAGACGCAGTGAGTGGTCCAAAGCAAATCATTACCTTTTCTCTTTGTTTACAGTGGGGTTCAGAGAGCACTTTATTTCTCTTTTTATTAAAAAAATCCCTTTCTTTCTCCAGAAAACTGTAAGAAATAAGCTGAAGTCCCACTCACAGCATTAATAAGAATGGAAAGCGCTGGGCATCAGACCCGCGGCCCGATGCCTTCTTTTCCTTCCCAAGTGAGGAATGTTAACTGCATTGTGCTGTAATGAGCCATGCCCAAACTACTGTTTTCTGCTCCACTGTTTATTTGATTTCTTTATTGTAATGAAACTCAGATGGTGGGTGTTTACACTAGCAGTGTGCTGGGAGATCACGCTGGGAACCGTTCTAATTAGCTGCAAGTGGGTCTTAGAATGAGAATGGAGGAAAGAACAAATTTCTAGTAACGACTTTAAATTGAAGCCCTCATTTATTTTCATTATGGCCAGACCAGAAGCAAGCTAATGTGTCCCAGGTCTTCGCACGAGGGCCTGTGGCTCAGCTCAGCGGAGGAGCATTCGACTTAGGACACTTCAGCCTTCACTGCTCCAGGAAAGGGATTTTTCAGAGAAGATGGGAGCGAGGTACGAGCTAGCTATGTCAGAGCAGAAGTTGAAGTGCACAGGAGTCGTGAGGCACTTCTGTTCAACTTTGAACTCTCCTTCGCAGAAAGAGTTATGTTTCTATGAGCTCTGTGATCTACAGACACCTTTTCCTGCTGGGGCGGAGTCTTGAAAATGAAATTTTTTGGTGTTCAGAGCAACGTGGCCAGGGCTTTGCACTTTACTGTTCAGCACATATGGGGGCCACAGCCTAACTAGAAAATGGCTCACTTTAATGAGCCCGTGTTTACATATCTTCTGGGTTTGTGGTATGCATTTGTTTTTGGAAGTGACTAATTGGTCAATCAGAGGAGATTTGAACTATCTAGTCGTAATTCGTAGAGAAGGTATCTCTAAAACATATTTTCTGTAGCACAGAACATCATTTTAATAGTTCCAGCATGTAGCCCCGATGCCTTTCAAGGCTTATTTGGGGATGTAATTCTAGTATGTGAATTTGTAAGGCATGATTTATAAAAGCTGCAGTGGTCTTACTGAGGTAATCAGAACTTCTCCTAAGAGGCACCTACATGCATGTCTTTGTGTACTTAGTTGCCTACCACCCAAAGTGGGGGATGACTTTAGTGAGAGTTTTAAAAAACAGGATTCAAAATATTTGATGATTACTATGCAAAAACTAAAGTGTATTTTGCAGAGAACAGTGCAATATTTATAATCTTGTGCTGAAAGGCTTTTGGTTGCTGTTTGTTTCTGTTCTTTTAAAATGCAACAGTATTAATCATTTGATTTGTCCTTCTGGATGGGAGCAAATTATATATGTGATCAGGTACTTGTATCTGGAATGTATAAACAACTCTTACAACTCAATAATAAAAGGGCATATACCTTACACTAATAGTTCACACTCACTGGGGTTGCCATAATCAAAAGACATAACAAGTGTGGGTGAGGACGTGGAGAAATTGGAACTCTCATACTCTGCTGGTGGGAATGTAAAATGGGGCAGCTGCTTTGGAAAATCGTCGGGCAGTTTCTCAAAATCTTAAGCATAGAATTATCGTATGACCCAGAAATTCTACCCCTCGGTATATTCCCAAGAAAAATGAAAAGATATATCCATACAAAACTTGTACATGAATGTTTATTAACAGCATTATTCATAATAGCCAAAGGGTGGAAACAACTCAGATGTCCATCAGCAGAGGAATGGGTAAGCAAAATATGGTGTATTCATACAATGGAACATTATTCAGCCATAAAAGGAATGACATACTGATACATGATACAACATAAGTGAATTTTGAAAATATTATACTAAGTGAAAGAAACTAGTCACAACCCAGGTTGTATGGTCCCAGTATGTGAAATGTCCAAAATAGGGACACCTATACAGACAGAAAATAGATTAGTGGTTGCCTAGGCCTGGGGAAGGGGACAATGGAATTTAGAGGTGATGGATAAAAGGTTTGGATGATAAATATATTCTAAAATTGTGGTGGTGGTTGTATGTATCTGTTAATATACTAAAAACCAGTTAGTATACTCAAAACTCAAGAAAACTATAACACAAATAATAATAATAATTTGACCATTACTTTCTTTCAAAGAGAATTTTATATTTCTTTATTCTATTATATAAATGAGAATGGACCTATGGAAAAGTTCTTTGGCAGCAATCAGGCCTGTAGGAGTTCTTAAAGTCCCAGGAAAGTACAGTGTTTCTTTCTGTTAGTCTTTGCTTACCTGGTGCCTTTGTCTGGAATGCTTTTCCGCAGTTTAAAGTCTTCTGATTCACTGAAGTCCACCATCAATACTGTTTCTCCTACAGTGCCTTCCTTGATGAACCTAGCTGGGATACTTCTTTCCTGCTGCTCTCACAGATGTCATTGGTAGCTACCATTTCCTGAATGTTGATCAGAAGTACAAACTGGTCATTTTGTAGTTGAGAGAGCCAATGCACAGGAAGGAAGACTGCCCTCCTCAAAGTCACATAGCTCCTTGAGACACTATCAAGATTTCAGTCCTTTCTAGACTCTTGAGGACAAGGATGAAGTACCCTATCCCCCAAAATGAACTAGGAAAGAGATGTCTAATTTCTACTTAATTTTGTCATCATAAAATCATCTTCTTGCTTTGAGACACCCGAAATTGCTATTCTGCTTATGGGACTGCAGGAACTGATATCAGAGGAGAGAAGCCCTGTCTGGGAGCCAGAGAGGGATGTTGGAAGAGCCAAGGTTTGGCTTTCAGCCCTGCAAATTCATAACACATTTCCGTCCTATTATGAGTAGGGATGTGTGTGCTCTGTGGTGATATCAAGTTTACATGGTGGTAGTTTTCTGTCTGAGACAATACCCATGATCTTTATGATAACTTTTTTAAAAGATCATAAAGATAACTTTATGATAACTTTTGCATTGTGTAAGGGATACAATTTATGCATAAATTGTAAAAAGTAAATAACATCTCCTTGCCCCATCCCAAGTGTATTATAAATTGTAAAGTTTCTGGCATTTGCAATGTAGGGTTTATAAGAATGATATCTACATTTCTTCAGCTTAAAAGTTATTTTTCACTTTCTACTGTATCCTTAATGCTGGACTAGGAGCCATAGCCTTTGAAAAAAATGGTACATGTTATGGTCTCTGTCTTTGAAAATATGCCACCGTTTTTTTTTTCTTCTGCTGCCTACTCCAGTGCAATCAGCAGGCCAGGGAAGTTGCTTCTCTTGGCATGGGTTGTCCGTCCATCTGGAGACAACCCATGCTTTGTTTCTCTCCCTGTAAACAAAGGCAGAGATGTAAATCAGGCCAGTCCTGCTACTTCAATCTATTCTCTATCATAGGACCCTGAATAAATGTAATCCTTTGATCTCATTTAGGCCAGTAATCACTCAGAGAAGTCTTAGATTTGTCCAAACCTCTCATATATTATGCATGGCATAGGAAACCCTTTTGTGACCCTTAGAGGCAAAAGTACAAGTTGAGAGAGGCAGGTCATGGGGAAGCGACCATGGCCATCTTTGACTGGTATGTTGCAGGAACTAATATTGTCATAGCTGGCATTTTAGGCATTGATTCTAGAACTAGATTATTAGATTTGAGGTATGGAAAGCAGCTAAGTTCTGTATGGCATACAGAGCCTGAGTGCTTGGCATTTTCCTCTATGAATGTTTGTCCTGCCACTAGTTGATAATGATAAATCAGATGTTCCTAGTTTTTTTTCTACTGTGTCTCATTTATAACTTCATCTTCCATCAAGGAAGACACTGTTGAATGAATAACTGCTAGCTCCATTGGCTCAGCACTCAGCATGCATGAATTCACCCTCCTTTAACTCCTGTATGTGTTTCTAGGTCTATATTGATTATTAGTCATGACTGCCTTGGTCTTGATTGTGGATTTCTATGATGCATTAAGGGTAGTGGAAGGATAGAGACCTAGAGGCTCTTATTATAGAGGCTGGTCTATTCTCTTGGCTTCAAGTAGGAATATCTCAATATGATCATTATAAGCCCCAAAGTTAAAAAGGGAATTTCTTAAAGGGACTGAACTATAGCATTGTCTCCAGGGGAAGCAGATTTCCCTGGAGACTTTGGAAGGAGTAAAATCAATTTAAAAATAGATTTTAGTCACATAGTAAAAAAAGTAGGAGTAGGAGAAAGACATTTAAAAGTGAAGGTATTAGAAATATCTTGTTATTCATGTTAAAAAACATGGATTGAATTGGGAGGAGCAATTTTTACTTTGGGGAAAGGTGGGGTTACAGAGGCCAGACTAAGGAGATACCCCAAACTAACACCTTCCTTAACTGCTTAAAAAAGTGGGACCAGGAGAAAGGAATTTTTATGTTGTGACTGTATTAGGAATGATAACAATGATAATTGGCTTGAAGGCATGTAACAGACAATAGAAGACAAAACTCAGGAAGGAAACAAATGACTTTCTTGTAGAATAATTGAACTATAATATGGCCAGTGAGGACCTGAGAATATGATGTGTTCAGAGAGGAAAACAAAAATGTGATAGACTGAATGTTTGTATCCTCCCAAAATTTTTATGTTGAAATCTTACCCCCTCGATTGATGGTATTAGGAGGTAGGTCCCTTGGGGGTAATTAGATCATGAGGGTGGAACCCTCATGAAAGAGATTAGTGCCTTAAAAAAAGAGACCCCAGAAAGTTCCCTTTTCCTTGCACCATGTGAAAGACAGCAATCTACAAATGAGGCAGGCTTCAATCAGACAGCATAAGTCTGCTGGCACCTTGATCTTGGACTCCTAGCCTCCAGAATTGTGAGAAAGAAATACTTGCTATTTAATCCACCCAGTCTATGGCATTTTTTGCTATAGCAGCCTCAATGGACTAAGACAAAATAAACTTGCATAAGAATAAACATGAGTATAAAGACAGAAGAGAGCTGAAATGAAGAAGAATTAAAGATAGGCCAGGACAGGCAAGGAGAAACGTGACCAGTGAGAAATTCCAAAGCTCAGGATGTCTGAGCAACTTTTAAGAAAAGGATGATCAGTATTCATTGCTATTTTTAATTATGTGTCATAACCTCCCTCACATCCAAAACCTTCATGAAAATCTTACCTTATAAACTTTTTTTCTTTCTTTTTTGGTTGGGAAAAAAGAAAACAGCTGAGTCCCATGTCTGGAACAGAGGAAAGAAAATGCCCACAGGAGATGAGATACAAGTAACACGAACTGAGATCAAAAGTTCAGCAAGAAAAGGATTTGAAGTTAGATATGACCACGAGAACATGAGACTCTGGTATTTTGCAGAAATCTTGGGGAAAGCTAGGCATATCCCACAGGATGTGGAATAGAGGCTCAAGCCAATTTTATTTAAATCTCAAAGGATCAGGTGACCTTAGGTGACATCGCCTTACAACTTCAGTTTGCTCAGTGCAGAATACCTGATGCTCATTGAGTTTTCTTTCCTTTTAATAAGCTTCCTGCTGATCCAGTAATAAGCTGGCCAATGCAACGCCGAGACCACCTTGGAACACCACCTCCTGGTGTGACTGTGGGAAGAGGCACTTGAAGGGGCAGCTGATTCTGGACTAAAGGTTTTCCACTTGGAATCCTGGTTCCAAGTTATAGTCCCATTAGGAGGATCCCTGAGGAGGAGACAAATGTGCACCAGTATCCAGTCACCTGTTGGCAGACTCCAAATAAAAGCGAAACAAGGAGCCCTCAGAATAACCAAGTTTATGGTAGTTGGCTGGAATAGGGTTTGAAAAAATAAATACCGCCTGCTCCCTTGGAATGTGCAATTCCTGTGTGCCAGTTGATGAGACTGAAGAAATTCTGTGTGAAACACTCCTGTGCTGAAATCTCCGTGGTAAATGAAAAAGGATGTGTTTGTGGAGACTGGAATCTGCGCTTATATGCAGGGATTAATGGCACCAGGACTGACAAATCTAGTAGAAACCGTGACTAAAGTACCTGAGAGGTCTTCGATGAGATGCTATTAAGAATGCTCGATTAATTTATTGAGATTACTTTATAAGGCCTATAAAAATTATACAGTTCATTTTAGTAACAACGCATTTCTCAAGAGAAAAAGGGGATAGAATGAAATAAGACTTGGCATAGGTCCATCAGTCTTTCTTCAGAAATTTAGACTTATCTGTGACTATTCCTTTTTCTTAACAGTATAGAGTGGCATAAATCTTATCTCTTCATGGCAGTTACTTGGATATGCTATTTAATAATAGGATAATTAATTTGTATTAATATAAAAGATAAGATTTCTAAATATTGAGTGAGCCAGCTTGATGTACCTTTAAATTTGGCACAGGGCAGGGCCAAGAAGATTTTAAAATTCAGCAGTAGTTGCTATTCAGAAGGTTGTTCTAGTACCATTGCCAGTAAAAACTCAAAGTGAAAGGTCTAATGTATCACACATTGGATTTGAAAAACTATGTTCAGGGTAACAAGGCAATCACTTTTTGGTCTCTTTCTCTAACACACACACACACACCCCAGAGGAATCACATATTTGAGAAGTGTCCTGAATTGATATTGACTGTTCTGAGCAAACAGGTTTAGTATGGGTAGGAATGTTTCTACCCTCTCCTCTTCTCCTTTGCAGACACATGTGAAAAAAATAATTATTTAAAATAAGTAATGCATGCTTGAGCTATTTTGACATTTTTCTTTCTCATAAATGAAGTATAATCCATTTGGGAAGGTACAGTTCAAGCTGTAAAATGCAGAAGGAAAGGAGAGTTGGATTCAAAAAGTATTGTATGGAAGCAAACACCTCACGTGTAACTCAGAGAATGATCTATGGATGAGATTAAATATGACACTGGAGGAGATTGGAATAGCAGGAGCCTGAAGTTCCTTGTCCCAGATTGTTATGTTGGTGGTTCTTCCATGTGGTCTCCTAGGAGAACTGTCATGTTGATGGCCCTATCTAACACTGAGGAGTAAAAAGTGACATTAGTTCCAGCTACCCTAACCTGAGTATCTATTATATGCCTGTCCCATGCGAAGCATTTTTAAAATATGTGCAACAGATATCATTATTCCTATTTTATAGATAGATGAATAATGAGCTAGACGAAATGACTTTTTTCTTCTTACATGATATAATTGAAAGAGAATGGATTTAGAATAAGTAAGACATCTTTATTTTTCACCTGACCCCATATGGAGGTGAAGAAGCCACACATTGTAAATTTTTGGAAGAATAATCTTTGTTGAATGTGAATGTAGACATGACTGACCTTACATGAAAGTGGAGACTGAGTTATTCTGAAGAACAAATTAGAATCGGTAGGTTTTATATGGTACGTGCAAGGGACATAGCATGTACTCTCTGCCGTCCACTTTCTTCTTCCTAAATAGAATCAGACTTCCGTTTTCTTAGCTTAGCATTGAGGGAGGAAACATGAGACTGGAAAGAGCCTGGGGTTTTTACTGGAATAGATCTGAGATTTAAGCTCTGCTCTAATATTTACTTACTGTAAAGACTTCAACCATTACAATCTCATAGGTAAATTTGGGTCTTTAATTTAGATTAGAGATAATGTATACAAAGTGCTTATTATATCATAAGCACACTATACATGGAAGCTATTTTTAGTTTTATTTTACCCTAGTAGTTAGGGAAGTCTTCCAAAGGGATTTGTTGTCCATTATGGTAGAATTTGAATGTGTTTATTTTAACCATTCTGTGGAATAATAGTCTGTAAATTTATCCATAAACTTCTGGACTCCACTTCTGTTCATCCTTCAGCCAGTATCTGCACCTGGGGTAATCAGTTCCTTACATTTTTTACCTAAGCTGTTAGATAAGCTTCCTGTTACCACTTCAAAACTAGACTACTAAATGCTATTAAATTTCAGGGGTTGATGCCAGATCTGTGTTGGAGCTGGTCTAGTTTTGTAACTCGGTTCTTTCCACTTTCGTCTCTGTTGATCGCTATCACGTAGTCTGTTCTCAAGAATACCTCTCAGGATGCCTTCTCCTCTTCTGCCAATGCATCTTTATTTATGAGATCAAGGACAGCGTGGGGTTTGATCATTAATGTCCATGCCAACTTCTGCTTCTCCTCGTCTCCATCACTTGAAGTTTGTTTACTGAGTCTATTAAAACTATCTTGTTACTGTTTGACTTGGTTTAAAAGTGAGTTGGGCTTGTGGTAACCAAAGAGCTTTCCAGATTCCTACTCAAACAGACCAGGACAATTTTATTGGAAAAAGTCCTTTGAGTTTTCAGTTGTGATCTAGATTTCTGGAATCTTTTCCTTTGTACCCATATAAAAAAAAGGGAGTTCTAGTACACAGACTTTTATGAGATATAATGTGAAAATGGGCATTAAGTACTTGATGTCAACCCAGCTTATTGTTACACCTCCCTTTACCTGCCATAGTCAAAAGTTAATCTGTTTCACATGGTAAGTGCCAATACTTTAAAATGTTAACTCTCAAATGGAAATAAAACTAAAGTGTATCAAGCTCTTACATACTTTTAAATAGTTTTTTTTCTGATTATAAAACTAATAGATATACATTACAAACAGAGTAAAAAGCATATAAAAAAAGTAAAAATCACTCACAACCTACCTCTTTCTTGGATACTATACTTTGCTGTCCATCATTCCATGCTTTTTTCTATGCATTAAAATATTTTAAAAAGGTCTTAAATATACATTCTGTTTTAAAATCTATTTGTCCACTTTTTGATATAATTTACATACATCAACATTGATCAGCTTTAAAATGTACAGTTTATTGAGTTTTGATAATGCTTATTATAACCACTACAACAATCATGATATAGAATATTTTTATCATCTCCAAATATTTTCCATTCATTTGCAATAATTTTTTTCTTCTATCCGTGACCCCTGGCAACAAGTGATATAATACTTTCTTAATTTCTTTTTTTGGATTGCTCATTGCTGGTTTATAGACACATTCCTTTTTTTGATGGATTCTTTGTGATTTTCTCAAGATAGGACCATGTCATCTGTGAAGAGATAGTTTTACTTCTTTTCTATTTGGATGCCTTTTCCCCCTTCCCTAATTACTCTCACTAGAACTTCCAGTACACTGTTGAAAAGTGGTGGTGAAAGCAGGCCTCCATGCCTTGTTCCTGACCTTAGGGAGAAAGCTTTCAGTCTTTCACCATTGAGTATGATATTACCTGTGGGTTTTTAAATAAATGCCATTTATCATGTTGATGAATTTCCCGTCTATTTCTAGTTTTCTGAATGTTTTCATCATGAAGTGGTGTTGGATTTTACCAAATGTTTTATTCTGCATTGGTTGAAACGATCGGGTTTGTTTCATTCATTTTATTAATGTTATCTGTTACATTGATTTTCTTATGTTGAACTACCCTTGCATTCCTGGGATAAATCCCACTTGGTAATGCTATAGAATTCTTTCAGTATGATTTTGGGTTTACATTGCTAGTATTTTGTTGAGGATTTCTACACTGATAGCCATAAGGGATGTTGGTCTGTAGTTTGTCAGGTTTTGGTGTCAGTGTAATGCTGGCTTTATAGAATGAATTAGGAACAGTTCTGTCTTCTTTCACTGATTAGAAGAGTTTGTGAAGGTTTGTTAATGTTTCTTAGACTTCACCAGAGAAGCCATCTTTTCTTTGTTAGGAGGCTTTTCATTACTGATTCAATCTCTTTATTAGTTACAGATCTGTTCAGATCTGTTGTTCTTCTGGAGTCATTATTGATAATTGGTGTGCGTCTGGAATATTTTTCTGTTTCACCTAGGTTCTCTAACTTGATGGCACACAGTTATGCATAGCATTCTATTATAACACCTTTTTATTTCCATAATGTTGCTGTAATGTTTCTATGTTGTTTGTAATGTTTCCATGTTCAGTTCTAATTTTAGTTATTTATGACTTTTCTCTATTTTTTATTCTAGCTAAAGTGTTGTCAATTTTGTTGATCTTTTCAAAGAACCAACTTTTAGTTGCGATTCTCTGTATTTTTTTCTATATTTCATTCACCCCTGCTCCATTGTTTATTATTTCCTCTCTCCCACTACCTTTTAGCTTGCTTTTCTTTTTTCTAGCTCCTTAAGGTATAAAGCTGTAATCAATTGACAGAGGAAGAGAAACTCAAGTTTGGTTTATAGATGGTTCTGTGTGATATGCAGGCACCGTTTGAAAGTTCATAGCTGTAGTATTGTCTGTGACATCCCTGAAGGACAGTGGTGAAGGGAAATCTACCCAGTGGGCAGAACTTCAAGCAGTGCTCCTGATAGGAGAAATGGTCGGGTATGTCATGATAAACTGATTCATGAGTCTTGGCCAGTGCTTTAGCTGGATTATCAGGGACTTGAACATGTTTAGAAAACTGGCGACAAGGAAATTTGGGGAAGAGGTAGGTGGATAGATCTCTCTGAATGGGCAAAAAGTGAGAATATATTTGTGTTTTATGTGAATGCTCACCAACAGGTGACCTGGGCAGAGAAGGGCTTTAATAATCAAGTGTATTGTGCTCTGTGGATATCAGTCAGCTTCTTTTTCTGGGCACTGCTCTAATGGCCCAATGGGCTCATGAACAATGTGACCATGGTGGCAAAGAAGAAAGCTATGCATGGGCTCAGCAATACAAACTTCCACTCATCAAAGCAACTAACTATAGCCAATCCTGAGTGCCCAATCTGCTTACAGCAGAAAACAATGCTGAGTCCCTGACATGACCCCATTCCCCTGTGTGACCAGCAAGATCCTGGTTGGTGGCAGGTTGATTACATTGGGCTGCTTCCCTCATGGAAAGGGCAGATTTGTTCTTACTGGAACAGACACTCTATATACATTTGCCTTCCTTGCACACAGTGCTTCTGTCAGAACTACCATCTATAAACTTACAGAATGTCTAATCTATTGTCATGGTATTTCACACACATTACTTTAGATCAGACTTGTCCAACCTGTGGCCTGGGGGCTGTAAAGGCGGCCCAACACAAATTTGTAAACTTTCTTAAAACATTATGAAGTTATTTGTGTGTGTGTAGCTCATCAGCTATTATATATGTGAGCATATTTTATGTGTGGCTCAAGACAATTCTTCTTCTAATGTGGTTCAGGGAAGTCAAAAGGTTGGACAACCTTATAATATATGAAAAGGTAGGACGGTTTCAAGAGCATGCCAGGAAATGGTCAGGTACTTCAATATTTTGTAGGATTCTCCTCTATTGGAAATTTTCTGTTGTTCTCATGACTATACTAGGGATATGTGGGAAGAGGAAACCCACGAAGTATCACTTTAATCACATCATATCAAGAGTACGTCCTATAACATGATTTGTCACTGTTCATGTTGACCTAGACCACCTTAGTGAGATAGTTATTTGTCAGGTTTCTGAATTGTAAAATTACTCTCCCCCCCCCCCCTTTCCATACTGTGTTTTTAAGAATGATGTCGCTATGTGTAGATAACACTTAAGCAGTGAGGAGTTATGCTCCCTCTCCATGCAGTGGATTAACTAAATAAATTATGTGGAATTTTTGTATGTATGGGAAATTTGTCTATCTCCTGCTTCATTTGTTAATTTATTCAGTCATTTATTTATATCAAAATGGGCTGATGGATATTCCTTTTATTCTTTGTGTTATAAACAATGCTACTTAATAAAGTTTGTTGCTCAGATCATTTCTGCTGTAGCACCTGGGAACTCTTTAAGTTGGTTCCTGTGTCCTTTGATGTACCCCATCCATGTTATTTTTCTTCGTACTTCCTTACCTTCTAGCACTCCAAGATGCTCCAGTGATAGTCAGCCACTTCTCCAAGGAGCCATAGTAACTTTTACTGAAGACTATTAGAAACAAGATCTGTGTGCTTTGTATTAAAAACATCCAAAGTATTTTTAATTTAGATATTACATTTTTCATCTCTAAAAATTCCTCTGGGTTCTTCTTATATTTCACATCTTTTTTTCCTACATAAGGATCACATTTTCCTCTACATTCTGGAACAGATAAAGCATCTTTATTAACAGCTGTTTTATTTCATGTATTTTGAAGTCTTTACTCTGGCTTATGAGAAGATGCACTGTTCTCAGTCATGTGTGGACTCTGGGATTTGCTCTGCCTACTTAATTCCAGTATTTCATCTCAGCGCCCTTGGTGGCTTTCTCTAACATGCACAGATTGACAACCAGTCAGCACCCTGAGGGGACCCCTCTGCAGAACTTCAGTGCTTCTGCTGTCTTTTTACTGCCTTTTTTGGCTGCCTTGACTTCTGTTCTCTGTTCCCTCCACTCACTGAGATCATTGGCTCTCTTTGGATTCCCCTCCCTACAATGCTATTTGGAAACTGCCTTCAAGCAGTAAACTGGGACCATTTCAGGGCTCACTATGTTTATTCCCAATCTCTCAAGGATTTTGTTAACTACACTGCTAGTTGTCCAATATCTGAAAGCCTTGTTTCATGTGTTTTGTCTGATTTTCTTGTTGCTTATTTGTGAAAAAGTAAATCCAGCCCTTGTTACTTCATATTCACTGGGAGGGAAAGTCAATAAACTATTTTAAATATAAATACAAATTATGAGCACTTTCCATGTCATTAAATATTCTTGTGAAATATGATTTTAATTACTGCATATATTTCCATCACACACCTGGTTCAACTATTTTCTCATCTGGCCCTTAGTCTTTGAACTTTGGTTATGGTGTTTTTCATAAGCAAAAATTCATATGTAGACAAACATAACAGTCTTTACTTAATGGGTTTAGGTTTTGTGTTTGTGATTAGAAAAGCAAGATAAATATTTCCCTATTCCTTTTATTCTAGTTAGTGATTTTATTTTTTATATTAAATTTATTAATCCATCTGGGATTTATTTTCATATATGATGTGAAGTAATGAGTTATATGTATTTTTTCCAAGTAATAAAAGCTTGAGAATATAGAAGAAAACAAGAAGATAAAGACCACACTCAATTCCCATTTTCTCTTTCCCCTTCTTCTTGGACTCCAGTAACATGCATTTGGGATCACTTTCTCTTATTCCCCAAATGTCTATGTTCCTTAATATATTTCTCTGTTGGAATTTTCTTCTTCTCCCTCTTCTTTGATCTGGGTTATTTTGCTGATCTTTTTTCCACTTTACTGATCTCTACTTCTGCTCTATCTCATCAGCTCTTGAATTCATCTATTGAATTATATATTTATTGTAGCCTTTCTCCCCTCTTCAATTCTAGAAGAAATTGGCTCATTTTTATATATTTCAGTTCTCTTATTATCTATTTTCTTGGACATATTCATCATAGTTGTTATAAAGCAGGTATCTGACAATGCAAAAATCTGAATTACCAAAATGCCCCTGTCCCCCCAAGGTCATTTGACCTTATTGTCATTCCCGGTGATTTGGGATTAAATGTTGGACATATTACATGAAAAATTATAGAGGCTCTACATTAATTCTCCCAAAGTGGATTTGATTTTCTAAATAGTAGGCAAATTGATCTAGGAAGATCACCTTTATCCAATTAGGTATTGAAACTACTGGAGGCTTTGTTTCAGGTTGTGTGAAGGCTATTTCCTGTTGCCCTCCCTTGGAGAGCATAGCCCTGCAGGGTGTGCAGCTGAGCACTTCCAGTGATTCCACGGCCCCTGCTCCCTTAGCAAGCCCTGAGCCCTTGATACTGGTCGCCAAAGTCCTAGAGATGAAGCTCTGCCTACTCCTCTGAACGTACTCCGTGCTCCCTCTCTACGCCCGTATCTCTAATTTTTACCATGCTTGGTTTTGGTTGTCGCGGTTTCAGCATGCGGGCTGATTTCTGTTGTAAAGGCTCTGTGTCCTGCCCAGCGTGCTTTCCATCAGAGCCTGCCTGCTTCCCTCTCGTTCAGGTCCCAGGTTAAATGTCACATCTGCAGAGCACTCTCTCCCCTCAGTATTTTCTATCTCATCAACCTTTCTGGTTCCTTCAAGGCATTTAGAGTCACGTGAGTTTTTTCCCTGTTTGTTATTTTTGTAGTTTTCTGTATCTTCCCTGACTTGGAATGTAAACTCCACAAAAACAGGGACCTTGACTATATCGTTTGTTGTTTCATTCCAGCATCTGGAACTGTCCTGTCCAGGGCGGTGGGTGCTAGCCACATGTGGTGGGTGAGCACTTGAAATGTGCCTGGTCAAAATTGAGATGCACATATGAAACACCAGGTTTTGTAGAATTATTATACATAAAATAATATAAAATATCATATTAATGATTTTTATACTGATTATGTTGAAATAACATTTTGGATGTATTAGGTTAAGTAAAATTTATTACAACTTTTTTTTTTACCATTTTTATTGAGGTTAATACAAATTAAATATATATATATATGTGGCTTATATTTGTGATAATCACTGGCCAGGGAAGAGTGCCCCCCCCACATTTTTTTTTAGCCTTTTCCCTGTTTTTTATTTTATTTATTTATTTTAATAGAAAAAGCTACATAAATATATTTTCTTGTTGGTTCAATTTCTGAACTGTTTGAAAAACAAAAAGACTATTGAGGATATAGGTTTGTTTTTCCTACTTTAAATAATCGTAGCTTTTAGTGCTTTTACTTGCTAATTTGTTTAGTGTTTTTCAATAACTATTTAGTTCTGTATTGTTTCTATTTTAGGCTATTAACCTTTACTTGTTTTTATTAAAAAGACTTTACTTTTTTAAATGCAAACTTCTCTTGAAATTATCCCTTTTCTAATTGTTATCATTAACCTACTATGTGTTCTACAACCTAAAAATGAAGGTATTTGGACCATTTCATCTTAATAAGAACAAGGAGGCATTGAGTGAAGATTAAACTCTACTAAGATAAAGTATTTGAAAATTTGTGACATTTACTTTGGATGGTCAAATGTCATTTCATCTTTTATTTTGTTAAAACTTTTGGCCTTTGTTTTCTATACAACATATTAGTAGGCTTAGGCCCTAGAAGATTCTTGGTCTGAGAGTTGTAACTAAAATAAATAAATAAATAATGGTATAATGCTGGGGCAACTCTTAGATAAGATATAATGTAACGTTGTTCTTAATGTCTCATGAGACTATATTCCTTTGAAGGTATGAACCTGTTTTTGGACTTTCTTTGACTGAAATTTCTTTGATTGTGATTTGATAAATTATTATGAAATCATTGATTAAACCAAGCAACTTTCAATTCTGGAACTGACCCTTTGCGGAGACATGTATTAACAGAAACAGTTATACTTGCAAAACATCCACATGAATAGACATATATACATGAAACTTAAGATATGTTTTTAGAAGGCAGCTTAAACACCTAACAGTTTAGGTAAAAGTAGTGGAACATATGAGCTGTGATTTTATTATTTAAAGATTTTTTAGGAAATGGAAAATAATGGCAAATTGTACCCATCAAGTTCCAATAACTCAAAATGTTTATTCTCAGTCCATAAGTGACTAAAACAAGACCTTTTATTCTTGGAGTGGCATTTTTCTGCTCTAGTCTTGTAAGAAAAGCTGAACTTTTCTTTCTTACTTTTTCTCTAATGGGACAGTGGTATCTGGGTTTAGACTAAATTGGTTTGAAGGCTGTTTGATCATATGCACTATGACTTTGGCCATGTGGCAGTAATGTGACTTTTTCTACCTGGGTAAAGGATGAAGTTGGAAGGAGTTTTAGTCACAAATCATAAAATTCATTTGCTGGTTCATAGATAATTATCACAACGGCTGCTAAACGTTTAAAAGCTATGAATATTGTCCCAAGTTTTTATTTATGGGAACTTTATGTAAGTACAAATGGGGCTTGGGGATTGGGTAAGAAAATATTTTTCCACTATTTTAAGGCTCTAGTTTGTCCCACAAAATGAAATTAGGAAGATTGTAAAAACAAAAACATCTATTTAAAAACATAGTTGCATTTTAATTTTTAAAAAGGGGCTCAGATTTTGATTAAGGCAAGAATTGGGCCAGTTCTAATTTCAACTGGGAAAATACAACTCAGAAAAAGTCTCAAAAGAAGGTGTGAAATAATTGGAACTTTGAAATAACAAATCAACTCCGAGAGACTGTGCAAAGAGTTAGTCTTTAGAAAGACCACAAATTATCAGCGTATCAAAATATCTGCTCAGGGCCCCAAAACTACTTAACATGAAAATAACTTGAAGGCAAAGCCTCTAGAGCAAGAAAAAAAAGTTTGAAACTTGAAAATAATTGCCTTCATTTCATGGATTAGAAAGTTGGCTAACCAAACACATTTACCAGCCAAAAGTTTTACTTTTCTAATGAGAAACAAAATCTTCTCTTCTTAAGATTACCTCTCTTGGCTATACATTAGATTCAACATGGCCATGTGTTGCTACTTTTATGTTAAATAAATAGATTTTAATGTTTCTGAGTGAAGACTTGAGACCATAAGACCAATCTGCTTAGTTTCAGAGTTCTGGGAATTTTTAGAATTTGCAGAGATAATTGAAGGAAACATTTTGTTGTTGTTGTTATTTTGAATTTATCGTGAATAACTACTCTTATTTCTTTAGTGTATGATGTGTTGCCATACATGTAAAGGACTTTATTCATATCCATCTGTTTAAAAATTGTTAAGCTCTTGTTTATATGTGTCCTCCATAAAATTTGTGAAGGGTTGGCAGAGAGAGAAGACTCTTATGAAAGACTTTCTTCTCAAGTACCCGGCACACTCTAGCTGTGGGAATGTGTTTGGCTGCAAATAACAGCATGCTTTACCAAGAATGGCTTTGTTTCTTTTTTCACATAACAAGAAGGTGGCGGCTGAGCCACTTGTTCAACAAAAATCACTAAAAATCTGCATGCTTTCTCTCTTCCTGCACCACAGTATTCAACATCCTTCATTTTGCCTCTTGCTTATCACATGGCTTCTGAAGATCTGAGTGAAGAGAGAGAGGGCAAGTTGGTCATCCCCATTTCATAGTTAACCATGAGCTTTCCCATTTGTCCCCTTTCATTCGGCACTCTGGGTCACAAGGCTACCACAGCTGCAAGGAAGGTAGTAACTTTGGGAACAAGATTAAAGAACCGGCTTAACCCCAAACGCCTGGCTTTAGGCACCAGCCATTCAGACTAAAATCAGGATGTGTTATCAGAGAAAAGGAAACAATGAACACTTGGTAGGAAATGTTCCCACACCCATCACTGGAAAGAAGATTTGAAGCACCATAAAGTTTTCCCGAAAATGGTATGGGATATGTAATGTTAATCCTACTGTCTTTTAAGCTACCTTTTGTAATTTCATTACAAAATTGATATTTCATAGATAATGAGTAAATTATACCTTGGCTAAATTATTGAAGAATTGAGATGGATAAAGAAGAAAAATCTTTTTTTTTTTTTTAATATATTTTTATTTATTTTTATTTTTGACAGAGAGAGAGAGATACAGAGACAGAGACAGAGAGAGAAATGAACTGGGAGAGCTCCCAGTTCAGCATATGGTTCCGCACGGGCCGGGGCCGGGATTCGATTCCTGGTCCCTGGTGCTGCAAAGTGAGTGCTTAACCCACTGAGCCATCCCGGCTTCCCCCAGAAAAATCTTTACAGTAGGATTTACAACTTTTAGGTCTTTTATTGTATAGAATCCCTTTAATGTTTAGACATTTGGTTAAATTGGCCAGGCTATTTGTAGGATAGCCTTTTACAAAATTCCTAAACTCCTCTTAAAGAGAAATACATTGAAAAAGAACCTGTTACATAACCCTGTCTCTCATAATACCCATTTCATGCTAACCCTCTTGATGTTTCCATAGCAACAAATAGTGATAAAGCAGCGCTGCTTTCTCCCAAATCATTGAAAACTGAATAGTACTATACCTGTGGCTCATGGATATAGAACCAGCTTTTCACAAATGTTAGTAGAAGACTGATCCCCACACCACATAGGACTCTTTTGTTTTCATAATCACTGGTCTTTTCCCATTCAGTTATGATGAGTTTTCCTCTCTGTTCTTGGTATTCATTGCATTTTTTTTCTAATAAGTCCCTAAACCCCAAATAATGATATAGCAGATCTATAGCTTATATACATCTATCTGTCTGTCTATCTACCTACCTTCTATTCCACTCCAGCATAAAGCTCAGTGCCTCTCCTTGTGCAAAAATAGGCCAGAGAAGACAAAGAATACAGAGAACTTTGAAATAATATGATTATAACCTACAATCTACAGTGAAAAAGAAGAATAACTTTCTTGCAAAATTTTGAAAAATTTGTTTGACTACTTCGGCTGTTTTCTAACATTTGAGATTCTAAAATAGGCACAAGGAAGCAGAGGAAAGAAAACCACTTGGACTCTGCTCAGATGTCAATTTGTCTGGAATGCCAATGAGCAGGGATGCAGCCCCCATCCTCCTAACCGACCCCCCCACCCTGGCCTGACCGGGAGGTGGCGGCAGCCCTGGCCCCTCATGCAACCTACTGTGAACCTCTAGATGCAGAGCAGAGAAGTAGGCAGCCTTCACAGAAACTGTCTGTGGGTTGGTCAGTATAAAAAAGAAAATAAAAAGAATTCTGTGCAGTGGTTAGCATTCTGTTCTCTGAGGGACTTTGTGTAATGAAAAGAAAACTGGAAAAAAAAACAAAACTGGAAAAAGAAAGGATTACTCAACAAATGGTATGGGGAACACTTTGTAGCCATCAGGGGGAAAAATGGGTCATGTTAGACCTCTTACTTCAAAATATATCCAGAGAGATCAAAATCTGGACATAAGTACATATGTATCAGCAGTCAAACAACAACAACAACAACAAAATGGAAGCATTTTATATGGATTATCTCACAGTAGAAAGGCCTGCTTAATACTGTATAAATTCCATAAAAATTGAAAGAACAAAAAGGCAGCAATTTGGTTACATAAAAGTATTAACAAATTCTTTAAAAAATATTGTAAACAAAGTCTAAAGTAATAAATTGGGAAAATATATTTGTAAAACATTAATTTCTGTAATAAAATTCAGTAAGATAGAGATGTTTTTGTTTTCCTTTATGTGCATCATGTTTGTGTCATTTGTCCATTTTATTAGGTTATTTTTCTATTGTAAGTATTTATTTGACACATATACCTGATCTTATGAATACTGGTATATAATATATGATATCGAAATATGGGAAATAACTGAAATATCTATAAAAAGAAAACTAGCTAAACAAATTATGACATATCCATGTAATAAAATACCATTGTATAAAAAGAATTAGGCAGATCATTTTTATTGATCTAAGATGATATTTATGACATACTATTAAGTGAAAGAAAAACCAAATTGCAGAAATGTGTGTAGAGTATTTCTAGTGTGCTACATTTGTGTAAAATATACTTATTTATCTTCTAAATGCACATATATCAGGGGCAAAAAAAAAAAAAAAGGAAGAAAAAAAATGCTGATATTTGGTGTCTCCCAGTAAGGAAACTAGATGCATAGGGACTTTGAGGGAAGAAGACAGTTGAGCAAGACATCCATAATCAGACTCTTCAGTAATTTTGCAGCTAAACATATGAAAATTCACATTAAGGGAAAAAAGATAAGCCTAAAAATAACATTGTATCCATTTTAGGCTAGGTTTAATCAACAAATGAGTTTGTCTTCAATGTACAAAATAATTTAGTGTTTCAGAAATGAGGTTTGATTTTGAAATGAAATTAGACTGTTTGAATTTTGTATCATGGAAAGACATTCATTCAAAAACTCATTAAAAAAATAATACTACAATTAAACAGAAAGGCAAGACTGGCCCACTGGTGGTCATTTAACATATATTTAGTGAGTGTCTCTTGAGATCAAGACAAAATCTCACACCATTCTCTTTGGGCTGTGATTCTCACAAACACCACAATCTAGTCCTTTGTGAAATGAGGAGAAAACATTTCAGCCTAAAACAGTTGTTCGTGGGCTTAATAAGGTGAACAAATATGAAAAAAATCGACATTGTAGGGACTTAAAAATGTTTTTAGAAATTGAAACAGTAGAATGTTTGTTGGTGGTTATTACATTACATTATTTATGAATTTATATTATTAAGCCAATTACATTATTACTTACATTATTAAGCCAGCTTAGCTAGATGTCATTCTGTAGTGTTTGGTGCAATAGTGTGTTGAAAGAGCAAGGGTTCTTAAGAATGGATGATGAGAAACAAGAGGATGTTACCTTCAAAGCTGGGATAACTCAAACCTAGAGCTGCTGCTCTAGTCACCTCTTCAAAACTGATGATAGCATATGTAAGAGACCCCCTTACCCCCCGCCCTCCACACACACACACACACACACACACACCTCGTTTGAAATAAAGGTTTTAAAATTTTTATAAAGTTAATTTGGTGTATTTCTTGAACATTACACACTTAATTGCGTCTGAGACTATATTCTGTAATCAAACACATCAATAATTCTGAACATAATAATGAATATTCACATTAAGTGAAATATATGGGACTATAAATAACTTTATATTCATTTAGTCCATATTTTGCTAACAAATGAGTTTGTTACAGACTTACAAAATAATTTTAGTATTTCAGAAACAATGTTAGATTTTGGAATGAAAATAGATTTTAGAATTATGTAGAAGAGAATGTAGAAGGACTAACAAGCTTATAGTAATTTAGTTTTAATTGAATAGGAAACAAAAACACATTCAATGGATAGGGTATGGTTGAGTTGGACAAGGATCAATTCTAGAGTAAGTGATTCTTGAGGCTTTTTTTATTTCTAAATAACATAACTATTATAGTACCTTTATGTCACCCACCATAATGAATCATAACATAGCTGTGTGATTAAAAGAGAACAATATGACCCAAGTGCTTGTTAGACAAGGTGGCTTATCCAATAATAAATCCAACCAAGAAGTGATTTCAAAGGTTGGGTCAGATCTTTATGTAACTTACACTAGACATTTTGAAGGAACATGGCTTAAAGAAAGGCCTGATTCTTATTACCAATGAAAGGACACAAATGAAAAGGGAGAAATCAGAGAAGGGAGCCAATTCGTTCATTCAGCAAGTATTTATTGAGTGTGTCTGTTCCATACCAGGCACCAATCTGTGTTCTGGGATTCAACACTCACACAGGGACCTTGCCTTAATAAGACATAGAAAAAATAATTTTAGAAACTCTATGTGCTATGATAGTAAACTATGGTAAGGTGATCGGGAGCTATGGCAGGGATGGAAGGCTACTTAAGGAGCGTGGTCAAGGAAGACTCTCTGACAAAGTGGCAACTGAGCCCAGACTAGATTTACCTAGTCAGGGAATCAGTCATATGAAGACTTAGTAAGAATGTACCAGGCAGAATGCGCAGTAAGTTCAGAAGACCCGAGGCATGAGCAAACACATTGGCATATTTGAGAAAGAGCCATAACCAGTCATGACTGATGCAGTGAGAGGAGAGAGGGGAGTGGAAAAAAATGAGATTGGTCATCCATGGTATTAGTGTGGGGCATTTGGAGTTTATTCTACATGGTATGAAAGCTTTTGGAGGATCTTTAAAAAAAAATGGAGTGAACTGATCTGGCTCATGTTCTTAAAATACTCTGTAAAGAAAAGTCCGTTGATCAGAGTAGGAGTTAAGTCAGAGGCTGTTACAGTGGTGCAAATCAGAGAGAGGTGTGGTAATTCCAGTGCTATAAATGATGAACTGAGTTGGCCTCTATTTTGAATTTAAGGCAATATAGTTCATTGATAGGATGGGAGGTAACAGTAAGAGAGGAATCAAAGTTAAGGGGCAAGTCTCGGACTTGATCAAATTGACTGGATGTTGGTATGCACTAGTGATGGAAATGATAAGGGGATGGAAAGATTTGGAGGGAAAAATCATAATATTTGGCCGGGTTAAGAACAGAGCTTACTGGATGCATATTTCATATCTAACTACTGATGTTGACTGCATAGAAGAGATGCAGGTCCGTGATAGGAACTCAAATGTGGAAATCATAAGCACATAAATCAGGCGTGTCCAACCTGTGGCCCAGGATGACTTTGTATGTGGCCCAACACAGATTCTTAAAATATTGAGATTTATTTTTAAGAATTTTTTTTTTTTAGCTCATCAGCTATTGTTAGTGTATTTTATGTGTGGGCCCAGACAATTCTTCTTTCAGTATGACCCAGGGAAGCCAAAAGGTTGGACACTGCTGATATAAATGGTATTTAAGCCAGAGGACAGTATAAAATTAGCTAGCAAGAAAATGTATAGAGAAAACAAAAGAACCAAAGAATCAGATGCAACAGAAAGAAACCCAGGTTTCATAGAAATCAAGAGAGACTATTCAACTGTTACCAGGTCATCGTGAGAAGTGGAATAAAATAAAGAAAGATAGTTGGTCACTAGATTTGGCAACAGGAAGCTTAATCTTGATCATAGTAAGAGATATTTTAGTGGAGTGATGTTGATATAAGTTTAATTGCTGTTGATTGAGGAAAGACTAGAAGGCAAAAGGGTGGAGAGAGCACAAAAGTATAGTAACCTAAGGAGTTTTCTTCTGAAAGTGAGCAGAGAACTAGAGGTGAGAAAAATAACTATTATAAAATCCTAAGACCATTGTGAAAATGCCTTGCAAATTATGGAGAAGTTAGATAGCAAATGATTTATATTCTTCTTAATAAGCTTCCTTATAATATGTGTGTATAGGTACGTACTTGTCTGTATATGTGTGCTTCGGTGCATATGTCCTAGAAAGAATAAGGAAAGCATTTGTAATCCATTCTGATGCGACAACTTTGAAGGGTTCTGGGCTGAATGTCCTATGTCCTTCTGGATTGCTGCACTAGATGTGGAATCTCAGGCCCCTCAGCATGCCTCAACTGTCTTCAAGGCTTTAGAAAACCAAAGGCCAACACATCTTTTCCCTTCTCTACTTTGACCTTCCTCCCTAACCCCATTTCTAACACAAGAATTACTCTTGATGTTTGTTCCAGCCAGGTAGTTCACCCTTAGTAAAAAAACAAAACAAAACAAAACAAAACAACAACAAAAACCCTTTCTATAGGTGGAAAAAAATGGGTTCTGGGAGAAAACCAACTCATGTGCATAGGGTATAAATTTTTTGAAAGGTGGTCAAAGGAACCCACCGCAGAACATAGAAATAATTTTTTTCTACTTGACTGCTCAGACCCTGTGAATAGGTATGTAAGGCTTGGAAATGGGGCAAAACCACTGTAAAATGTATGACTTTTGGGATATATTGTACTTACAGAAAAACTTATAAGATAGCAGGGAGAGATTAACACTAAGTTGCTGTTCCTATTTATGGCACCCATTTACTAAAGTTGGTCACACTTCCTGTGGTTTGTGTGTCATTATAGGAGTAGTAAAGGAAATGAAGCTCTGAGGTAGTGAACCGGGTTATATATAGTCTTCCCTTCATTCATCTTTATATTAATGCCCAGCTCATGTGAGAATAGTCATTGGAAAGGCTAGTTGTCATGAGCAAATGTGTTAGCATGAGCGAAAAAGAGTATGAAGGAGAGCACACTTTATTGCGGAACAAATTCTAAGTGGAGGATGGAAGACTGGTTCTGAGACAATCCCTCCCTTCTTTCCAAAATAGAATAATGAGAAGGTAGCCATTCCCAACTGAAACAAAAACTGACACTGGGGTTAATTACCAAGACCTAGAATTATATCAGTGATTAGTAAGAGTTAATGAGCAGAGGGGTCAAGTGACCTTTGTGATCTTTGGGGGCATGTTGACTTAGATTTGGGTTTTAGGATTTTTCTGCTCATCAAGCATTTACCATTTATCAAAACAATGCTGATTCATCTCCAAAATTCATAATGTGGCCTGCTCGCAAATGAGATTTAATGCTACTCTCTAGCCACAATTGCCAGTTTACTTGTAAAGGTTTTTTATGTTAGGAAGGACAGTTGGAAACCTAGCCCCATAGAGCACTGGGTCTTATAGGAAATGCTGGAGCATATGAGGGCTGTCAGGAAAAAAAATCCAGCTGTAGTGCCTTTATTTTTCATAGTACATGGCTGGATACTTTTTGGACAGCCCTCATAGATTGACTGTCTGGCTTTTTGTGGTTAAATAAGACCTCTGTTGACACTTGACTTAAGTGTGATTATCCCCAGTTGAAAATTTGAGAACCAGACCATTTAGCAGTGGATTGGTGCCGCATGTTGCTGAGTGCCCTATGAAAGTGTTCACTGTGAAAGGCTAGCACACAACACCTGAAATTCATAATAACTCCAGAAGTGAGCTTGGATGCACTCCTTGTTTGTGGGGTTGTCCGACCACTAAATGATTGATGAAAGGCCTTAGTGGATGAGAATGTTGATTCACTGAAATGTGTAAAATGTACATTTCCTTTTTTTCAATATAAACGACCAATGTATGGTCAGTGTATTTAAAAGGCTGGTAATGTGAGTCTTTGTTAGTGTTTCTCTGTGTTTTATTTCCCTTTGCTTTCCTGGAACAACTAACTCTAATGAAACCTGACGTCTTAGTGCTAAAACATGTTGACTCTCTCACTCTGCCCTTATTGTACATTGCAAATGTGCATAAACTTTCTACTAGATCACCAGTCTTAAAGTGTTTAGTGCTTCTTAGGTTTCTCAGAAGCGATCCTGGGCCCCGGCCTGTGTGTTTCTATACTGAAATGTGGAGCAAACAGACATGAACAAAGGTGAGCAAGATTGAAATTGATAGCTGGTCTTTGTAGTAAATACTGTGGTGTGTGTCCCTGATCTCACCTTCAGCAACCATTCATTTCCCCAGTTGGTGTTGACTGCTGATGGATCCTATCTGAGTCTTCCCAGAGAATCGCTCTCAGATGAAGCTAACTGCCTTGCCTGCAGTCATAACCCAAAGGAAGACCATATTCAATAAAACATCAAGCGGACAGTATAAAGCCTGGCCATCTTGCCTTAGTTTGGAACAGCTCTCAAAGGCCTTCCTACCTCCAGAGCTCTTTTTGGGATCAGATGATTGTCACACCTTCAAAGGTGTTAATCCCAAGAGCTTCCCCCAATAACTTACTGCATGCAAATCTCCATCTCTGAGTCTAGTTTCTGGAGAACTGAGACTTAAGTTCATTTTAGAAGGTGAGCAGGCTGTTTCTGAAACTGTCAGATGTGTGGGATCTAATCCTAAACATGAAAGACAGCTTTAACATTATGATATACATTTTCTCACCTTCTTTTGGAAACAGCCAGATGGACAACTTTCTATCATCATCACTTGAAGACTATGAGAGTTGTAAAGAAGCTGATAGGAACTAATTGTAACCAAGATTAAATGAACTTGCTCAGACCCCAGTGTTATTTGGTACCGGTCTTTCCTTTTTGACAGTCACAGCAGGCTGATAACCTAGGGAAGTGTTTCTCGAAAAAGAGACAGTTAAAAATCTGCATTCCCAGACCTGCCTCCCTGGATCAGGATTCCTAAAGGAGGGTCTGATGGTCTGTATTGAATAATCATTCCAGGAGATTCTTATATTCAGGAAAGATGGGAAAATTAAACTAAGACCAAAAAAAAAAAAAAAAAAATTAGATGCTGCTGTCAAGAGAAACTATTTTTAGAGAAATAACAACAACAAATTATCTGCATAGAGCTACCTTTTGTTTCCGCCGCCGTACTCACAGGCTGAGGCCCAAACAACTACCTCTTCTGCTCCCGTACTGGTTACCAAGAAAACCACATGAATGAAAATAATAAACAAATTGGATGTGCAATTTTTCAAAGCACCATTTGTTCAAGATGGAAATTAAAGCACCCTGGCGAGAGAGCAATAGAATCCCGTTGTGCTGTTGTGGCTGCGAAGGCTGATTACTCAGTGCCTTCCCTCTGTGATCAGGATTTGGACTAGATGATGATAAAGTGACTTTAATGCCTGTCTCTGTAGATTGAACCTGAGGCTTGACATCTGCAGGTAGGCTCATGAGCCCTTCCTTTTCAGTGTTTCCTGAACTTCCCATATTTCTTCCAGATGACTGGTGTGCTTCCTTACTTTGTTCCCTGTTGCAAAAGGCATAGCCAAATGCTGGTTAATGTACTAGACACGTAGCCATATGTTAAGCTAATTCACTGCTAGAGAACATCATGGTACGTTTTATTTGTGACCCATCAGTATAAACTATTTTGATGCTGTTTTAATATTGGGTCAGAAATATTTCTCTCCCCAATTCTTTTAAACTATAAGAAGGTTTTCAGTCAAGATATTAGTTTCATTACACATGTAAAAATAAAGTCATTTGTGTCATTCTTGTTGACTCTGCTAGGAAGCTAACAGCTTTAGGTTTGAAAATTAGATGTAGTTATTCTGTCTTTCATGAGAGTATTGGGGATATCAGCATTTCAACACTTTTAAATCGTGATAACCAAGAAGTTTGCAGAAAATAAGCTTTATTACATTTATGGTAATGAAGCTTGCTATTCCAAAGCTCTAATAATTCCTTTGGGTGTCCCCAAAAGGCAGAGCCAGGCAGCCTGAAGCAAGTCTTTTTGACAGTCGAAAGACGTTACAGACGTTGATTTCCTATCCTTTTGACACTTGTACGGGGTTGGTGTTTCCTTCATAAATGTACTTGATTTCCCTCAGGATCATTCAGTGGGTTTCTCTGACAAATTTACATTCCTGGATGGATTTATGATCACAAGATAAACTCTTTGACAAGTCTCTTTTTTTCTCCCTCCTCTTGACTTAAAACTGTGCTTTGCTAATTAAAAGTTTCATCTGATTACCAAGACTATATTATCAAATTATCTAAAGAAAATTTTTACCAAGAAACAGTTCAGAAGCAATACTGAGTGTTTCACATAGGGGCATAATGGACAATTTCACTGAGTGAATAGTTGGGACATTTTAATTTGTTCTTCCCATTTTTATAAGATGGTTTTAAAAATCTGGGTAAAAATGCTTGTGCTGATATTTGAGGTCTGACAATTAAGTTTGCAAACTTGTCACCATGTACTTACATTGGCAGCACTGTACCAACAATTCAGAAAGGGTTCATAACGTTGATAAATCAGTGTCTCACAGCTGTGTTCATGTCAATGTGTGGCAGTGTCTTGCTGAGTGGTGTTCATTATTGTTGTTGTGTGTTTTTGTGTACTGTCATGAAAATGTCAAAGCTTGAATTAGAGCAACAAGCAAACATTAAATTTCTGTTAAACTTGGCAAGAGTGGAAGTGAAATCAGGGACATGTTAGTCCAAGTTTATGGGGATCATGCCATGAAGAAAACGGTAATGTACAAATGAATTAAACATTTTTCTGAGGGTGGGGAAAGTGTCACTGATGAAGAGAGGTCAGGGCAACCAGTAAAGAGCAGAACTGATGAAAACATTGCGAAAATCTGTCAAATTGTTCATCAAATTCATCAGTTGACTATTGAGAAGCATAGTAGACCAAGTAAACATGTATAGAGAAACAGGAAAATCTTCACTGAAAACCTTGGCATGAGAAAAGTGTGTGCAAAAACGGTCCTGAAGAAACTCACTGATGAACAAAAGCAAAACAGAGTTGAAGTTTGCCAAGACCCTTTGGAGAGGCAAGATGATGTTTTGGGCCATGCTATTTCTGGTGATGAAACGTGATTGTGCCAGTACAACCCTGAAACAAAACGTCAAAGTGCACAATGGAATTCAGCCAGTTCTTCATGACCAAAACAGTTTTGTCAGTCTAAATCAAGAGTCAAAATGATGTTGCTAACCTTTTTTGATATCAGAGGGATTGTTCATGATGGATTAGTACCAACTGGACAGTCAACCAAGTTGACTATTTGGAAGTGCTGAAAAGGCTGCGTGAAAAAGATGACAGTGATCTGAACTTTTTGCCAACAACTCATGGCTTTTGCATCACGACAATGCACCAGCTCATACGGTACTGTCTGTGAGGGAGTTTTTAGCCAGCCAACAAATAACGGTATTGGAACACCCTCTGTACTCACCTGATCTGGTCCCCAATGACTTTTTTCTTTACCCAAAGATACAGGAAATAATGAAAGGAAGACATTTTGATGACATTCAGGACATCGAGGGTAATACAACAACAGCTCTGATGGCCATTCCAGAAGGAGTGCTAAAATTGCTTTGAAGGGTGGACTAGGCACTGGCCTTGGTGCATAGCTTCCCAAGGGGAGTACTTTGCAGTGACTATAGGTGATATTCAGCAATGAGGTATGTAGTACTTTTTCTAGGATGAGTTCATGAACTTAATTGCCAGACCTCATATAAATATAGACATAGATAAACAATGAACATAGACATGCAATATGTAGACCTACATCATCATGAATGGTAAGATGTCTGAATCAAAATTTACTGTGCATTTAAACGAATTATTTTTTGTCAGCAGACCTTTGACAATGGAAAAAAAAAATAGAAGGTATCATATGAAATAATGCCTTGAACACTTAATAACTTTCTAGTTGCTAAATCAAGACACACAATTCTGAGTAATTTAGTTTCAGTGTCTAACACACCACCAAAATAACTAGTTGTAAAACAACTTTTCTTTCCTTTCTACAGTTTCTAAAACAAATAGCAACAACAAAAACTAAAACAAAAGCATTTAGAGTATTTCACCCTCTTGGATGAATTTAGTGAGCTTGAGATTATATTGAAAATAGCAGAGCTGAGGTGGGGAAAAATTGAATAAAGTTTCAATTGGACTATAATTAGGATTTGGTGATTTATGGGACTTACTGAAATGTAAACTTCATGAGGGTAAGGACCTTGCTGTGCTGAATGGTGGGAATGCAATAATAAACAAAGGAGAGTAGGTATTCAATCATTATTTATTCAATAAATAAATGAATGAAAAATAAAAAATGGAGGAGATCAGTTTCTGTGAAGTTTGTAGGTTGAGATGTCAAATGGGTAATGATTCTCTAAACCTGAACTGTTCAAAATGGTAGCCACTAACCATATGTGGCTGTTTACATTTAAACTAATTTGAATTAAATACGTGTAATTTAGCCTTTCCAATTTGGGCTGGGTGGAATGGCTTCTGTGGAGAAGGATGATGAGAAGTAGGGCTGTTCTGTCATCAACAAAGGAGTGACAAGAGGATCCCCATCAACATTCACAAGTGCATCCATGGAGTGGGTTTCAAGAAGCATGCTTCTTGGGCTCTCAGAGAGGTCCGGAAATTTGCCATGAAGGAATCGGGAATCCCAGATGGGCACAGTGACCCTAGACTCAACAAAGCCCCCTGGGACCCAGGAGTAAGGTCCCCTACCTTTTCCAGGTGCAGTTGTCCAGAAAACATAATGAGGGTGAAAACTACGAACCGGTTACCACTTTCAAAGATCTACAAACAGTTAATGTGGATGAGCACTCACTGCTGGCTGTCGAATAAAGTTATAAAACTGCAAAAAAAAAAAAAAAAAAAAGTTCTTAGCCAGCTACATGTAGCCTTTTGGCCAGTGACTACCACATTGTACAATATAGATATAAAACAGAAAACATGTCCGTCATCATAGGAAGTTGTATTGGCAAGCACTGTTCTAAACAGAATGAAGACTATACCCGGAGGAGCAGGAATGGGGGTAGCTGGCCCTCCTACAGTCTCATATTTCCAAGTACGTTCAGACAAGTTGTGCTAAGTCTGCCAACTTGACATGGTTCAAGTCCCAACTCACCTTTCTTTTAAATCCAGCTCCCCCAAAGTTTCCATTTCCGTTCTTCGCATTACCATTCTCCTAGAAACACAGGCTCAAACACACTCGTATTTGCTGTCTTTCTCCCCACACAGTCCTCTTAAAGTCCTGTAGGTCTTTTCCAATATTTGTAGAATTCCTGCCACAGAGAGACTCACATCCATTTGGATTATACACTGACATAATAAGGGGACAGTTTGTCATAAGAACAAGCACTCTGATTTCCGTTGGGAAAAAGAACAGGCAAATGTTCATCAACTTCATCCTGCTCTTTATTCTACGGTAGTTCTTTGTCAGATACGGTTTGTAAATATTTCCCACCAGTCTGCGCCTTACTCTTTCATTTTTATAATAGTATCTTTTAAAGTGTAGAAGTTTTCAATTTTGATGAAGTCCCATTTAATATATTTGTAAAAAATTTTAAAGACTGTGCATTTAAGAAATATCAACCAAACCTAATCATTACTATTTTCTCCTATATTTCTTCTAAAAGTATTATAATTAAATATGTTTAGGTCTGTGATCTACTTTGACTTAAGGTTTGTATGTGTTATAGTTTTGTGTTTAGGCTCATGGTTTTATTTATGGCTAATGGGCACAATTTGCTGAAAGGGTTATCTTTTGCCCATTGAATTGTTTTGTTGTTGAAAATTAATTAATAACCTATGTATTTATGGACTCTGTTCTTTTTCATTGAGCTATATGTTAATCTTTATGACAATACCAACACTCATTTTTTAAAAGATTTATTGTTTGAGATGGGGGACAGAGAGAGAGACCATGAGCGAGAAGCACGGGCAAAGGGGGAGGGCCCAGAGCAGTCTCCATAGTCGTACATCATTAGTTGTCACATAGTTTTACTCCACACAGGTGGATGTGGGGCTGTGCAGGGTGGGAGCCCAACAGGGGGCAGTTCAGCATGTGGGTTTGCACGAGCTGGGGCTGATACTTGATTCCAGAGCTTGCAGTTGCAAGGCAAGCACTCAACCTGCTGAACTATTCTGGACTTCATCAACACTTATAATTATTGTAGTTTGATTATTAATTTTGAAATCACATAGTGTAAGTGTTCCTACATTTTCTTATTTTTACTGAGGGGAGGGAGTGGATTCTCCATGTCTTTTGCATCTCTACATAAATGTTGGGATCAGCCTGTTGATTTCTATGCACACAAAAAAGCCTGCTGGGATTTTGATTGGGATTGAATTTAATTGAAGAGAGTTTATTAAAAATGTAGGTTCCAGAAACCCAGGTCCTGCAAATTCGAATTCCATAGCCCTCTGAAGGAAGCTTGGAATCTGTGCATCTAAATAAGTACCACACATGAATATAAAAATGTGCTCTGTGTTGCAAAGATCCACTTTGGAAACAGTAGAATTGGTTTTGAATAGAGTCATTCTAGAATTTATGTTATGGTAACGACTCATTAAGGAAGTCCTTGGTGTGTGTGTGTGAGAGAGAGAGTTTTTGTTTGAGAGTGCTGTGTGTAGGTAACAATGGCAGGCAAGGCATCCCTTGACCTGTAGATGTAGCAAGATCACAAGTATTTTCATAGGTTGTGTTGAAACTTGGGGGAATAGAGAAGGCTTGTATAATATTTCTCCAAACCCAGTACTCATATGGGAAAGTTAGGTTTACTTAATAAAAAGAGAGATTTATGAAAGTTGGGGAAAATATATGGAATGTGTGAGTGAGGGCAATTTTGAAATCTGAGACCCTGGAGATTTTCTTAAAACAAAGAAGAGACCCATTTATCTAGAATTGTTTGGATTAAGGCTCCCTGGTACTGTGGGGGTGGGAGGGAGGGATTCAGACATCCTCAGGGATCCTTTCAGCTTTGTCTCTGTAATTCTATGTGAATCATTAGCCTTTAGGCAGTTAGCTGTTAGCCAGGTTTCTTTCCACATACTCACCCAATATCCTTCCCCCCTGACAGTCCCCTTCCCTGCTGCTAAATGTGTTTAGAAGATATTTGGTTTTCACTTCTCCAAGGCTCTTGCTTAGTGCATTTTTTATTTTTATTATTGTTACTTGACTGGAAACCAATAATGTAGAAAATGTTATTTAAAATGATGGCATACTAACTCAAAAAATTATAAAAGAAAAAAGTAGTTTGTGTGTATGTATGCAAATATGAACCTCTGAGATTTATATCTAGAAATCCTTTTCAGATTGACTAACAGGATTGGTCTGCTTTAATTACTGTCTATGTAATTATTTCAATAGAATCATGTAATTTGTACATGTCTTAGCATTAGGCTTAGCAGATTCTGATTTCTAAATGAATGCAGACTTACTTCTTAGTAATCCCAAATTGCCGCAGTACCTTTATATACTTTTATTTTGTGCACAAAGCTTTCAAAGTAGGGCAAGAGCTATAGAATGCTTAGCATTTTTAGATACTTTTACTTTTCCTCTGTGAGACAGAATATCATAGTGTTTGAGGCTTAGTTTTTAGAATATGATGCACTCATTTGCAAAACTCAACCCTGACAAATGTGTATACAAAACTCAAGCATACTATTTATTAGCTAAATGACTTTTGTACCAATTTAAACTCGCTAGACCAGGGGTGTTCAACCTTTTGCCTTCCCTGGGCCACATCGGAAGAAAAAGATTGTCTTGGGTCACACATAAAATATACTAGTACTAACAAGAGTTGACAGGCTAAAAAAAAAAAATAAAAAAAATTCCCCCCAAATCTCATAATGTTTTAAGAAAGTTTACTAATTTATGTTAGGCCTCATTCGGTGCCATTCTGTGGCACATAGGCCGCGGGTTGGACAAGATTGCTCTATATAGGCCTTGATTAACTTGTCTTCAAAATGGGGACTGATGAAATAATAATACATTCTTCATGAGATTGTTAGGAGGATTAAATGCATTATAGCATAGCATGTGTGCATAGTAAATACTTAGTAAAAGTGTTGACTATTATGGCTAGTAGGTAGTAAAAATGACTACCTAGCATTTTTCAGGGGAATCATTAACCATTGTTATATGAAGTTTAATGAAAAATTAAACTTTGGAGTTATATGAATTTTATATGATTTTAATAGTTTATTCAGAGTTGTGATAATTCTTAACTTGGTGTATTTGTCACTTTATTTACTTAGGGGACATACGAAAAATAATTCCAGCTGCTACATTCCCTGGAACATATGAGGTGAAGTTGTATGTTTGAGAAACAGCTCTATCACAAATCTAGGCCTAACATTTGAAACATCTGCCTTTGACTCATTAATGGTTAAGGTGAAACTAATGACCTCTTCACTTTCCAATGTCTGTAATTGCAAGAAAGAGTCAAAGGAAGTAAGCCTTGAGGAAAAATATTGATTCCTCCTCTTTAGCAAACTCTGTTGAAACGCACTGTTGTAGGGCTTGTTATTTTTAAGTGTCTGGATTTTCTTTATGAATTCATTAAAAAATATTTTAGCGGCTCTGGTGGCCCAGTATCTCATTCCAACATAAACTTACCACTGGAAAGCACATACCATTTGGCTCACCTTTTCATTTCATGGCTTAATAATAATGACAAATTACAGGTGCTGAAATGATGTTAGATCCCTTAACATAACGGATTCAGGGCTCATATTATTATTTTTTTCTCCAGAACTTCTTAATGTATGTGGCATCTCAATCTCCTGATTGGCAGTTCATGTCTTACATGATGGAATTCTGTTTCAAAACCTGAAAATGGTATTACCTTTCTTAATTGGTAGTAATGTGGGTCTATCATTATATCTCATTTTCAACTTCTCTATAAGAAGAATTTATATTGTTGGGTTTTCAGGTGATACTTATTCTGGAATAGGCTCAATTGTTCTCAAGAGAGGATGTCTGTCACTCCAATTCTGAATTTAGGTGTCTTGATTCTCCTCCAAAACACTATTTGAAATATGTGAAAAATAGCTGTATAATATTCATCCATTTTTAAAGTTTATTTTCCAATGGTTCTTTGAAATTTATTATAGAAAGTATAGTCAACTATAGAAATCTCTTATTAACCTTGTATGGTGTGAGCCTGGTAAATTTACTCTTCAAGTTCTCTTAGCTCCATTGTAGATTTTCCTTGGAAATTCTACATATATGTTCATGCCATCAATGAGTAATGAATACTACGTCTTCCTTTCCAATCTGTGTGCTTACTTTTTCCCCTTGTCTTATTACATTGGCCAGGAATTCCAATATAATATTGAGTACAAGTGATCAGAACTGACACCTTTACATTGTTTCTGTATTTAGGTATAAAATATTCATTTAGTCTTTTACCATTAAGTTTGAGATTAGGTATGTATCTTTTATTTTTATTTTTTTGTAAATACTCTGATAAAGGTGAAGAAGTTCTCATTTACTCCTATTTTACTGAGGATATTTATCACAAATTAATATTTAATTTTGCCAAATTTATCTTATGCATCTATTGGGAAGGTCATATCTTTTTTTCTCTTCTTCTGTTAATATGATGAATTACATCAATTGATTCTTGAAAGATAAAATAGGGAAAGCTGGGATGGCTCAGTGGGTAAAGCGCTCGCTTTGAAGCCCCGAGGACTGATGATCAAATCCCGGCCCTGGCCCATGCGGACCCACATGCTGAACTGGGGTGTGCCCCCAGTTCAGTTCTTGCCAGGACCTGTGTGGGAGGTTCCCGGCCCAGTTCCTGCCCTGTGCAGCCTCGTGCCCGCCTGTGGAGTGAAACTATATGGAAAACTAATGTCAACTATGGAGACTGCTCTGGGCCCTCCCCCTTCTCTCTGTCTCTCTCTGTCTCTGTTTCTCCCTGTCAAAAATCAATAAAATAAATTTTTTTTTTTTAAAAAAAGAAAGATAAAATAATATTACATTGTTGGGATAAAATGAATTTTATAATGATGCACCATTAAGTTTATGTATTTCTGAATTTAGTTTGTTAAAGTTTGATTTGGAACTTTTGCTTCTATGTTTGGGAAAAATATTGGTCTACAGCTTTCTTTTTTGCAATGTTCCTTTATGGTTTTGTTATCAATGCAATACCTGCCTTATATAATGTATTAGAAAATGCGTATTTTCTTTCTAAAATATTTTGCATGGAATTAATTTTATTTTTTTCATAAACTTTTGATAGCAGTTCCCAGTAAGGCCATACAAATCTGGAAATTTCTTTTGGAAAAGATATTTAATTGCAAATTCAGTTTACTTCATAGATAGGGTGCTATTTAGGTGGTCTATTCTTATGTCAGTTTTGGCTAATTTATTTTTCAAAGTATATGTCCATTACATCTAAGTTTTCAAATTTGTTGTCATGCTTTTAGTCTTGATTTTGGTAATTTTTTAGTGATCGTCTAGGTAAAGGCTTATCAATATTATTCATTTTAAAAAATTAATGAGGTGCTATTTTATTGATTTTTCTTTATTATTTCTACATGTTTTTACTTCATTATTTCCTTTCTGTTACATGTGTTGGATTCAATTTGCTCTCCTCCTGCTCCTTCTTTCTCCTCTAATCCCCTTCTCCTCCTCCTTACTCCATTCTGAAGGTAGACGCTTGTATCATTGCTATTGTCTCTTCTTCTTTTTTAATATGAACACTTAAAACTACATATTTCATTCTCAGCATTCCTTTAGCTGCACCTTACAGATTTTGATGTTTTATTTTCATGTTTATTAAATTAGAAACATTTACTATACCCTGTGATTTTTTTCTTCATGAATTAGTTAGAGGTATGTTCTTTAATTTCCAAATACTTGATTATATTACAGAAAGGTTTAGTTTAACTACATTGTAGTCAGAGAACATATTCTGTTTGATTTTGATCCTTATGAATTTATCAGACTTATTTTAGAGTCAAATATATGATTTATCTTGTTGTATAGTCTGTGTACACTGGTAAAGAGTTTGTACTCTATGGATTTGGGGTGTATTTTTCTATAAACTAAATTCATTGATAGTTATGTCAACCATCTGAATGTCTGTGTATATATTCTACCAAGTATTGAGATGGGAGTACTGAAATATTTAAATATTACTGTGCACTTGTCTTTTCTTTCCCTTTCACTTCTGTCATATTTTGCTTGAAGTGTTTTGATAGTTGACAATTAAACCACTAGATTGCCATCTGAAATTCTGATCAGAGCTCTGATAGAACATCATCTACAGGTATCAAGTGCTTTTAGAACAAGGTGACCAGACATCCCGCTTTTGGCGGGACAGTCCTGATTTTTAACAATTTGTCCCGTGTCCCGCAGCATTTTAAAAAACTCCCGATTTTTGGAAAGAATGCACGACAAGCTAGGGAACAGCGGGAGATAAACCAAATTTTTAATCAAGAACCCCCTCCCCCCTAGTCAGTGGTGTCCCGCTTTACCAATGTTAAAATCTGGTCACCTTATTCTAGAATGAAAATCAAGTCTTTCTAACTGGGGATGTGTGTGGATGGGGCAGTGTAGGGAATAAATAATCAGTGGAGCAGTCAGGTGAGGGGCAGTTATCATGAACGTTTACCTTTGCTTTGCAGAAACCACTAATGTAAAGGGAAGATGGGTTGTAATTTTCGGAGCATGTGTTCTGTCTGAGCAGGTCTTCGGTCAGATGGAGGAGGGGATCAGTGCATGATTTTGAGGGTAGGCACACAGATGGGAGTACTTCCTAGCTGAGCATCTGATTGGCACAAGGAATAGGTATTAAGGCAAAAGGCTCATTTTGGACCAATGTGGTGTTGGTGACACGAGGCAGGCTCAGAGCACGAAGCCTAGGGATAGTTACCAAACATGCCAGATATCAGGTCTAACTGTGAGCAGGTTAAACTGGGTAGCAAAAGAGCACTAATTTTTGAGTCAAGCAGCCTTGAGTTCAGAATCTTCTTCTGTGACTTATTACCTTACACACAAATCTTGTACTTTCTGATTTTAGAAGAGATACTGGAACTGTTTATGCCTGGTTTCTTACTTATAACACAGATGATATCTATTTCACAAGCTGGTTATATATAAAACATCATGAAATTGAACAGGCAGAACATACTGCCCAGCAACTAGTAGGTTGTTGTTTTGTTTGTTTTCCAACAAATGTTAGATTTCTTTCTTCCTGTGTAAAGCTAGATTGAGGGTGAATAACGGAAAGGAGAATATGTATTTCAGAGGCATGTATACTGTGTTTAAATAAAGAATTAAAAAGCAGTGCTATTTTTTCTCTCAGGAGTCTCTAATCTTGACCAAAACTGTTCTCACTACTAGAAATGTAAAATCCCACTTCTGAGAGAAGATCGTGTACCCTTTTCAGGCAAATACCACTGACTGCCCATGATTACTTCTCCCCTAAGTTGTGGCTCGATGGCCGAAAACCTCTAAAAGTCGATGACTTCTGACAACTTTACCTTATGGATTCTTATGCCCATCACACCACCATATTTTTCTGGGGCTGGGGAGTGGGGTAAAATATTCCTAGATCCTTAGAGACTTCAGGGTTGCTTTTTGTTTTCCTAAACTCTTGCTTCCCTCATTTTAGAAGAAATTCTTATTTACCTATGTTAAGTGACAAAAAACCATTTAACCCTGATTATCTTCTAAGGCTACAATTATCCTCATGTAGACCATTACATGCACCAAATAGTCATGCTTTGGGTTCATTACTTTGCAACTCTATGTTCTTATTTTCCATATTGATCCTCCTTTGTGGCCCCCGTTTCATAGCCATCTGCTTTCAACAAATCAAGAATGACAGCACATTACTTGTAGCAGTCCTTCCACACCCTGCCCTGTCCCTGCACAACTGTGGTGAAATTATCTTTATTTCACCATTTCACTGGCTGCCAAAGACCATAGCAATCAAAACTGAGAAATCCTGAAGTGCTTCCATTAACCAATCAGAGGTTGTCACTGCTGTCAAATCTTCCCCGAGAAAGGCCATTTTTGGTAGCTTAGAATTCTTGTGTATACGTCCACTGGGGATAGATACGTTTAGCTAGTTCGTTAAGGCTTTTTCTTTTTTTGTTTTGACTCTGCAGTTAGTTGCAGAAACTAGTTCTAGGAGCCCCTAAAGTACTTTCTGCTCCTTTCAAAATTTAAAACAGGTTTGGTAATTTTCTTCTTGCTTCCTGCTTGTTCTAGAAGGTGATTACACTTTCTCATCTTAAACATAGTGAATGAGAAACAAGCTTTGAAATTTCACACTTGGAAACAAGCAAAGAAACCAGGAGAGAATTTGTAGCAATCTGAACACATCAAGAAACAATAACTATCGACAGGGCAGCAATGAGTGACACATGTTCTTGAGTGAGATTCTCTACCGCTCAACAGGACACGGTTTGACATTTAAATTGCAGGCAGCCCTGGGTCCATTCCAGGAGCTGCCCGTGGTTGAACGCAGTTCTGATCACTTGCTTGAGGGGCGCCGTGGGGGTAAAGAGAGAGAGGAAAAAAAAAAAGAAATTGTTCTCGGAAATCATGTTTAATGTAGAAATCTGGTTAATATTAAAACGCAATCTGCAGTTTTCAAGTATTCTATTCCTCAAGGAAAATATTTCCTGTTCAAGGGGCAGGAGCAGTAAGCACTCCTTGTTACATCACTTCCTATGTCAGGCCCAACTAGCATTCAAAATGTATTACCATATTGATAATGCTAATTTCAAAATGATGCCTTTCCCCCCTCCTTTGGTTTAAAGGGTCTGGGCAAAATTCCAATCATATGGATCAATTTAGCTTTAGATGGCGCTAGCCAAACTGATATTTCATGCACTACATAGAATGGAGTTCTCCCACATGCTCAGGGGTAGGAGCCCAAGCGTCCTCCCTACTTACCGCAAAGCATTCTGTTTCCAAAAGCTTCCCAAGGGAGCAGCTATCTCATGGGTTTTGGAAAAGAGACTGTCAGTGGCTCCAGGAGGGGGAGAGACGTCACATCTTTCTCTACATGCATGTAGTCTTCAGTCTTTGACTGACGAGGGAGTTAGGAATTGATTTCTGTAGCTCAATGTGTGCCATGCTCAAATCAGCATGGTATTTTCCCCGGAGGCCTGTCTGGCTTCAGTGCAGCTGCTGTCAGTGGCAGGACGACATGTGGATGTAACCACGGGTATTTATCCTTCCTTCATCCACATTGTCCCGCCAGTGTCTTAAAACATGAGAACTGATGACTTACTAGCTTATTAGAATGAAGCCTTTTCAAAGAGCTGTCTTTCGCATAGTTACTCAGCATTCGTTCCTTTTTATTAAAAAAAACCCCAAATATCCACTCACAGAAAATCCATATGGAATGTGCACGGTTCTAGAGCAAAAGGCAATATTTTCATTTGTCTTGAGTCCCTCCAATCTCCTGGATTCAATGGATGACCTGCTGGGTAGAGCGTTCAACCTCATGGAGGAAGAAGTATTCTGAAAGGCTCCACGAGAAAGCTTCCTTCTATATAGGCACTACTGATTCATCCTTTTAATCTAATTCTTTTCTGAGGATTGATTTTCTTCAGGCAGGAAATATTTTACACTAAAATCCATAAGGTAGGCCTGTTCGTAATTATTTTTTTTCCATTCATAAATTCATTTATATGGACATTTACACTTTTTAAAGTGATAGCAGTGGTAAGTTTAGAGCACATACTTTGCCATAGAGTGTGGGATGCTACTCAAGTGGGATTAAAAATTCATACTTTATTTGTATCTGTTGTCTTTATATTTGTAATCGCTCTTAAGAGAGGGAGGAAGAGTGAAGGGGAGAGAGAAGGAGGGAGAGGGGGAAGAAGGGAGAGAAGCAGGATATGTCTGAGTGTGTTTGGTTGGGGTGGTGGTCGGAAAATTTATAATGTAGCACACATATGCTATTCATGTTCACTGACTTCATAATTCTGGTTCTGGAAATTTATCTTGAGGAAATAATTTTAACAGAATCTAAAGTGCGTTTGCATATACATACAAGATATTGTTACATTTTTCACAAGAGATCAGCTGAAAGGACAGGCCCAACAAGAAGATAAGGGGTAAAAAATTCCAGACCATCTGAATCATGATGGGATGATGATGATGGCGATGATGATGGTGTTAGAAGCCACTTACTGCCACATGTCAGGAGTAAGCAGAGGAGGGCCAGCATGACCTCATTGTATTGGCTTACCTAATTCAAAGCTTATAAATCACAATGATCTGAATTAGCTGGAAACATGAAATATTTGTAATAATTGGAAAATCAAAATACTAAATGGTAGATAAAATCTTTACATGTACAGAAGGAGAGAAAGGTTATATACAGAAAAAAGGAAAAAGCAAATGTTGAGGTATGCTATTATATTTTGCATTTTTACAAAATAATGATTAATGTTTAATATAAAGCATTTTAATTAGGAAAAAATACTTATATAGTAATAGGTTTGGAGACTAGATCAGTGTGATTGGAGAAATAGGTAAATGGAGGTTAGATAGAATGAATAATTAAGTTGCATGCTGGAATTTTGATGAATCAGGAGATCCTAGGTCACACTGTAAAGTATGGGAAGGTGTTGACAGTTCTTCAAAGAATTATAATATGGTATGAACTTTATGTCAGGCAGCTGACTCTAGAAACATTGTCATTATGTCCTGGAAAAGGGAGACTATGACCTTAGGAGACTGGTGAGAAATTTCTTGAAAAAATCAAATAGGCAGATACAAGTTAGGGCAGGAGTGGTAGGGTTGAAAGAAAAGGGAGTGCACACATTGCACAAACAGACAATAATGGGAAGACTTACTGTCTGATTTTTTTCATGGGAAAAGAGAGAGAAGTGGGTCTGAGAGAAAAGGTCTGAAGGGAGTTGGGGAAGAAGCTGATCAGTTAATTTTAGGATACATATAGAGTCAATGCAAGCGTACTCCACATGTGGACACACTGTGGAGTTGGATATTTAGATCTGTGCTGTGGGAAAACATTGACATGGGGTGTAGACTTGGGGAATCCCCAGATTAGAGTCCATGTTACAGGCAGTGAGCAAGGACATGGGCCCAGCAGAGACTTAAGGAGAGGAACTTGGCAGTGATGGAGGGAAGGCGTCACGGCAAGAAACAGAAGATGTGGGTGTGACAACAACTGTTTTGAATTTCTGAAATAAAGGAGACTAATATATTGAGGGTTAAGGGAAAGAAGCCAGAGAGATAGGAACATTGAATGTATAAAAAGACAAAAAGGATGATTGACTTGCTAAGTCAGAGAAGACTACAAAACACAGAATCAAGAATTGTGGAAAAAATTAAAATTGTAAAAATATGGGATGTGCGTTTTTTAAACACAGGAGAGAATGCGGAAAAGTAGGACAGACTTTTGGAAGTGGTATAAAGGAGGATTGAGAAATACTTATTTTTTTCAGTGCTGTAAGTGGAAGGCAAACTGGAGATATCTACCATAGTTGGAGTTTGCAAAGTGGCTAAAGATAGACCAGAAGAAAACGATTACAGAAGAGAAACCCCAAGGAAACATTTTTATATGACCATTTTATACAGAAGCAAAACTGTTGCAAGAGAAGAATATAATAGGGGAAAATAAAGATGACAAAGGAAGATGAGAATAAAGAATAAAGGGAGGAAAAGAAAAGGAGATGTCTATAGAGGCAAATGGTAGAGGACAATCAGTAACCATTTCCCGTCCTTTTTGCTGATATTCCAATTTTTGATTATGTTGCTTTGTACTGCCTAATCCACGAGCACCACATCTTTTTAAGATGCTGTCATGTTAAGCTCTATGGGTATTGAGTGCACACAGGTTTAAAACAATTAGTTACCTAATCTAGATAGTAGCTTGTTACTAACTTACCCTTACAGAGTCCGGTAAGACTGAAAGTATGATGTCAGGCTATTCAAAACCCACGGAGATAGTAATTGACATTGGTTTTATCCCTAATCAACAGACCTTTATTAAGTGCTTACTAGATGCCAGACAGTAGTCTAGGTTGGAGGTTAGCAAACTTCTGCACTGTTGACACAGAGTTGATTAGTGTTACTAGTAGTGTGTAGTCTACAAAGCCTAACATGTTTATTAAGCTCTCCTATACAGAAAAAGCTTGCTAAATCCCATGAAAGATGCTGGAGGCATGTCAGAAAACATGTTAACACAGCTTATATACTCATGGAGCTTTGGCTAGTGAGGCATCCATTTTCAAATTGTAATGAAAATTTGAGTATTTTAGTGCTGAGCCATCGCAAATAAAGTGCGATGCATTGAAAGACAGTATCAATTGAGCTCCAAGCCATCAGGATTTGGTGGTAGAAGCCAAAGAAAGAAACCTTATTTGAAGACTTGGGCTTCAACTTTTCCCCATAGAATGACGGCTGTGCTGTTTTCCAGATGGTTCCATGTCGGTAGGTAGCATCCTTTCTCTCTGGTACAGCTGAGCCTGCTGACAGGGGTTGCTGGTAGCATGTACCTTCCCAGTGCTGCTGGGTAACAGATGGGATCTACGGCATGCTTGGTCAGTTTCCAAATTCTCAAGGAGTTTCCATGTGGGAAGCTGTGCACTGTTGATTTCTAAATTATACCTTACCAGAAAGAATGTAAAATAACTGAATTACAGCAGTTTTAAAAGAGGCAGCTAGCTGCCTTGTTCCATTGAATGTTTCCTTTTCAGAGAGAGCAGGAGTCAGACAGAGAGAAAGCCTGTCTCAGCAATCAGGTGCTTCCTAGTTTTAGTGGACAACCTGCTCTTCTGTTTGGAGCATTTTTTTTTTAACTTGACGAGACTGTTTTCACCTTATTCTCCTTTGGAATTAAACAGATAAATTTTGCTTAACTTAGCATGTCCAGCCCAAAGGAGGAAGATGGTTATTATATTCTAATACTTGAATATTGTCTTCATGTATTAAAATCAGGTAATTCATTAGTAGTTGAGGCAGTAATCAGGGGATGATATACCAGCTAGTGAGAAATTAGTGAGAATTGTCTGTCAAAAAGGAATAATTAGTATATTCTTTTGTGGTGACTCTCTTTTCATTCTAGTTTCTAAATTCGTAGTTTGTTTATATAACTTCTGATATGACAACTGTCATTAGTGGCCATATACCAAATCGTGTCACAATTCTTTTAGGTCTCATTTGATTTTTATATTCAAAGCCAAAAGGAATGAGCTTCGGAATGCGAAAGGACAGGCCGAATTTGCTGAGGAGGCCACGATACCAAGGACAGGCAAACTATTTTAGGTGTGTCCCTGGTTATTTCGAATCAATTCAAACTTTTGGGCTCAGTTGATTTATTTTCCGCAGTATGCTGACAGCACTGGCAATGAAGCAAACTGGCAAACTTTCACCTGTTAAAAAACAAAAACAAACCATGGAGAATGGGAAAGAAAGACACCCAAATTGAAAATGGGTGAGCATTCGCATGTTCAATGTGGATTCTTCAAGCTTGCGTTCAAAGGGAAATCTCTAGGACTAGTAAGTAAAGGAATGACTTCTAAGCTCCAAGAAGAATTAAGGTGCATTAGTAACCGGCATGGCTTCATGTTACTGAGAATGAGCAATATCACAGCAAATCCATTTTCTCTTTGAGAAGTTGCTAGACTTTAAAATAGGACAGTGTGGCAGACTTCAATGTAACTAGTTTTTAGCATGACATTTAATGTTATTTAGATGATGTTTCAATTAAAATCCACTCAAGTTATATGTCTTCCTATCCACGCATATAAACAATTGAAAGGTAACTGAAGAATATAAAGTAGAAATTATTTATGTAGCTAGGTATGTCTGTCAAATAATATGGGCACAGAGAGTTCATTTCATAGCTCTCCCTTTTTGCTTCACACTCTTTCACACATATTAATGTGTGTGTTCCTTGCTTTTCCATACTTTATATAAATCACAGCTTCTATAAAGCTCTCTGCCAATGAAAAGTCAGGGAAAACTGTAAATTTCTTGGCATATAATATTGAAAGAGGAGCTTAGGACCAGAACTTAGCCTAGTCCTTATGGAAGCAAACAGTAGGAGCATTTGAAAATGTGATCATACTTTACATTTTATCAATTAGTAAAACTGTTACTGTCTTATTTACAACTCACAAATTTACAAAGGCCAAGAACAAGTGGAAAATGGCAGGATTTATTATTAAAAAAAGCTTAACTATCACAATATTCTGAATTTAAGATGTGTATTTATGTTAGAGCCACGTATGAGACTCTTAACTCTACATAATAGAACGCAAGCCCTGATTATAATAATGCTACACAAAATGTCCCAAAATTTTAATGCATTATATAGCATTAGTAATTCTTTTATAGCACAACCGTCTGTAAAGTGGTAGTATGAAATATAAGGTGAATTTCATGTATTATTATTTAAACTCAGCTTAATTTTCTGATTGAAGGTTTATAGGACTGCATAATAAAATAGCTATGTCCTAAAATTATTTTACCATTCCTAACCCAACATGAGTGCAACAACCCATCTTTTCTATACAGGGAGAATGACAATAAGTCTATTTTGTATAGATGTGCTTAACATAAAAAATTAGCTAACGAAATCTGCTACAAGAAAGAAAGGCATTGTAGGAAAACAACATTTGTTAAATTATTATGATATATCATAAAGTCCAACCAACTTTATAATCAGTCTAGAATGTACTTATATTCTTTCTGTTATTACTGCATAGGCATTAATTTTATTCAACATAAAACAAATGGGGGAAGACAACTAGATTTTCTTTCCAGATGGTGTGAAAACAGCAAGGTCAAACTTGAAGAAAGGCTATCCCTTTCTACAGAGAACTCAAAATTTATCACCTCTCATTTAAGTTATAAAACTTGTTTTTCATATTTTCCCCTGGATTCTTTGGCTTCTGATCCATTGGAAGAGTAATGTATATATCTTAGAAAGTAACCTGCTCTGACCCATCTGCTCAGTATTGATGGCCTGCCTCTTCCTCTCCTCTTCCCCTAGATTTTTATTGATTTCTTTCTTTTTGGTTTTAGATTAGCATAGAAATCTGCTGGAATACCAAAATTTACTGGCAGAAATAGAGAGCAAGCAGCTCATTTTTCAAGGACTTTGCAGTCTGTTCTTTGCCTTAACCTGCTCCAAGAGTTGTTCTCATACGACTGCTCAATATTTTCATAATTAGCTGCCCAGAATTTTCATAATTTGTAAACACAGTAAAATGGCTGTCAGACATTTAGTACGGTAAAAGTGGACAGAAAAAAGACCAGCTTCCTCAAACCATTTCCATTTGACTTGGGGGGAGCTGGGTTTGTGCCCACAGCAGTTAAATGGTCAGTGCACAACTCAAAGCGATTTTTCTTGAGGTGTCACTGCCACACACAACTACCATGTGTTCTTTCTTGGCTCAGACTGGCTTTACTGATCTTCCAGAACGCTGAAAGCTGTACCCCAGCCCCAGTTTAACGTCCATTTTTGTCTGCCAAGGTGAAGGCGGGAAAAACCACACATGTTTTTCTTTCTCCCTTTTTTCGGCGAGCTGATTGCCTCTGGAAGAGGTATCTTCCACATGAGCAAGCATTGGTATTTCACCTGGCACAATGGCTGGATGGAGATGGCACAGAGAGGGGAACACACAATGGAAAACAAGTCTTCATGGGGATGCAAGTTGAAGGAGCCAGACAACGGCACCTTCCGTGTATGTAGTCCAAACTACTAGCTAAGGAACTGGACTTGTAAGTGAGACAAGGTTGGGAAAAGCTGAGTGCATGAGCAGAGAAGCATGAAAAGAATCAGGGAGTACCAAAAATGGGTTCTGGACTGAGTGAGAGGAAAGAAAAAGAACAAGATAGGAGGAATGCTGCACGTATATAGGCGAAATATAGGCTCCTAGTGCAAATTATTTTTCCCAAATAAAATTTATACTTTCCCAATAAGATGTTGATAAAGATGGTGTATGAAGAAAACACATTAACTTGAGCTCTGTAGCTTCTTCTAAAATTCTTTCATCTAAGTCAATATTTTAATAATGAGTTCAAGTTCAGTAACTGCTTTTCTGATCTTGCATCTACACTGCATTCAGCAAAGAACAGTTTATAAATATTATGGTCAGTGAATTCTATTAAAATTATATACAAATATAGGCAGAGAATCCCCAGGGAAGTTACACATTAAAATACTACTACCAGGGGAATCCAGGAGGGCTCAGCAGATTAAATGCTTGCTTTGTAGCCCTGGGGACAGAGGATCGAATTCCAGCCCCGGACCGTGTAGAACCATATGCTAAACTGGGGTGTGCTTCCCATGCAGGAGGGAGGCCCTCAGCCCAGTTCCTGCCCTGTGCGGCCCCCGCCAACCTGTGTGGAACAAAACCATGTTGAAAACTGATGATGTACAACTATGAAGACTGCTCTGGGCCCTCCCCCTTCTCTCTCTGTCTCTCTGTCTCTGTCAAAAACAATAAAATAAACTTAAAAAAAAACCCAAAAAACTACCAGCAGCCATATCTGTGTGGTTGATGAGATTATGGGATATTTTAATTACCATATTTTGCCATGTGTAATGTATACTTTTTTGCCCATATTTGTGGGGAAAATATAAGGATGCACATTATAAATGGGTAGTACTAATTCCACATGCATATAAATGTTTTTAATTATTTTATTTATGCTTATAAGTTAAAAGTATGACTCTAGAAATCAATAATGATATCCATATGCAAAATAGTACCCTGGAATATGATAATTGTTTTTTGTTAAATGTATTGGGGTAACATTGGTTAGTAAAAATTACATAGGTTCCAGGTGTACAATTCTATACTACATCATCTATGTGTTGTATTATGTGTTCACCCAGAGTCAGTTCTCCTTCCATCACCATATATTTGATGACTCCTCCTTCCTTCCTGCTCCCTTACCCTCAGGTACCCACAAAAGTATTGACTGTATCCATTAGTTTTTGTTTCTTTGTTGCTATCAGTTTTCTGTTCCATATGTGAGTTATGTTAAAAAATAAATGGTAAAATTTCTTTATAATCCAAAAAACAAGTACCTAAATATAAACAAATAAAAATTTTAATAAAAAAATTAAAACTGAAGGTTTTTTTTCCCTGAAGGTTTGGGCCAAAAATGCAGGTGTGCATTACACAGGGCAAAATATGGTATCTATTTTTTGTATAATTAACATGGCTTGCTGTTGAACTTTAAAATGTAAAGAAAATTAATCATTCTTTATAATTAATGTAAATATTAATTATTATTTCTTTAGAAAAGCATACAAGAATTCAAAGTCAATTAATGCTGAGTTCCAGAACATTAGGATTAAGTGACAGTTGTCAACATCTCAAGACTTCTGAGATTCTGCTTTGCATGCCATCCCCCCTCATTGTCTGGGCACGTTCAGTAAGCACATGTGAGATCCTGAATCTGAATTATCTGTACTGGCTTCTCCCAAGGTAGATATTTCCGAGTCTCGGACTATATTTTAGGTTGTGTCTTACTGGCCCTCTATGTAAAATCTGTCTGGGTTACTTCTTTTCTGGGTTCTCTTTGAACTTTGGTTTGTTCAAGATGAAATATTAATTTTTTTCTTCCTTAAAACTGGGAACTGTCTAATTGTTACCAACCAATGCCACCCCATTAAATTTAACAATAAAAAAATAAAATAAAATAAAAAACAAAAAAACAAAAAAACAAAAAACAAAACTGGGACTTGAGCATCTCTATCTGCATGTTTTAAAATAAATGTATTCTCTGCTGGAAAGCACAGTCTTTCTAAGCTTACAGGGTAGCTGCTCAACCTGTGGGAACTTTATCTCACTTTTCTTGCCTCCTGCACACAAAACCTTGTATTCCACTCCCTCCCCCACCCGACTCCCCCCACACAGATCACACACACCTATACACACTCCTTGTTCCCATTAGAATATAGGCTTTGTAGACTTTCTTTTTTTTTTTTTTTTAGGAGGGAGCGTGGGTGACAAATGCATAATGACATGATGCAGCAGTATTGTATCATACACGGTGGTTTCATTGCCCTAAAAACCCACAGTGCTCCACCTGTTCATCACTCTGTCTGCCCTCTAACTGGAAGACTTTCTAAATGTGAATTTGGGCTGTTTATTTTGCTGAAATGTAGTGATTCATTCATTGTAACATGGAAAGATTTTAGCTTATTACATGTTTGACCAGACACCTTATCATTTGTGTGTCTGCTTTATTCAAGGGACTCTACTGAATCCTCATTAGAGATTGGCTCATCCCTGGAACATCTATAAGAAGCTATCACCTGGTCTTCTTAAGTAAACCAAAGTATTCTTGAGACACAGTCATTGGATGCTGTAGCTATGAAGTTCTTAGGGGAAGTAGTTCCTATGTCAGTAACTTCTTGGATTCTGAGATCAAGTGAGGTAATGATTTCTTTCGAGAGGTTTGTTTTCAATTGTGTGTGTCTGTTATACACGGGGAAGAATGTTTTTGTCCTAACTCTAGAGTGGGTACAACAGATCCCAAGAGAGTAGAGTGTATTTGATTATTTCCTGTCAGTGGTCATGTCTGCCTAGCTGATGGGATTATGGGAGATGTTAATTATCCACTTTTTATCTTTTTTTCTCATTTTTCTTGGCTATGGTTCAGGAACATGGTACACTGAATTCATGTCGACTGCCTTGCAGCTATAAACACATTCTGCATTCATAATGCAGAAGAGAATGTGGGCTGGAGAATGTTGAGGCACCATCTTTGGAAAGCGTGATCTGCTGACAGCTTCCTGTCACCAGCCCCTATGACTGTGTCTGAGGTAGGCCCTTAGGCACTGGAGTTTGAGCTGCTCCCCTGCAAGGAGGCTGGAAATGCCAGGAGTGAGAAACCCTGGGAATAGCCCTCGCCCAAAAGGGAGGTTGTAGGTGAGCAGTCCTGTAGCCCCAAGTCCTCTTGTTTGGGATGACTCTGAATTGTGTTTTACACTGTCTTTTACAGTCATCCATGGGGATGGAGGCCCAGTTGCGCACCAGAAAATTCTGATAGGGTAAGACATAGTGCATGAATTACGGAGTTCAGCACAGGCACCTCATAGAGGGCAGGTCAATGGCAAGACCATTTAGCACATGACTGACCCCTCCTCAGCCAGAAGATGGAGGACCAAACCCAGCTCTCTTTAAGGTAAGTGAGATCATCAATCTGATGGTCTTGTCAAGTCAGTTCTCCCTGTCCATATATATCCATTCTTGTGTTCCAGTCTCTGCTGTGGTTTAAGATGTCACCCCTCTAAGCCATGCTAAAAAGGAAGCTCAGAGCCAATGGGGGAACACAATGACTGTTGCTCAAATATGGCCCCTGAGAAATTAGACTCCAAGGAGTAATCCTGGGAATAAGTTTCATATCATAAATGAAGATGTTCAACCAGACAAAACTGGTAATATCATGGTTCTATTCCTTTAAGTAGAGATGACCCGAAGAAGGTCCTGGTGTCCTTAATAATTTGACATTTTTTAAACAACTTGTTACCCTGGCTTAGGTCACCTGTTTTCAAACAGGAACATACATTAGAATTACCTGGGCATTTGCAAAAAGACATATTGCTGATACGAGTCCCCGAGTTCTGATTCAGTAGGTCTGGAGTGGGGCTGAGAACTTGCATGTCTAACAAGTCTCTGGTGATGGTGCTGCTGTTTTTCTGCACATGATCATGTTTGAGTACTTGATCTAAACTCCAGATAACTTTGCCTGCAGTGACAGGGACTCAGGAAATTCTTACAATTCCTGCCCTCTAAGCATTACCTTCTGTTCCTTTTTCTGTTCAGATACCACTTTTTAGATCATGTTGATCTTACTGAGCATTATCCTCTACATCCATACTCAAAAGTTTTTGCCTAAAATACAAATTTGATCATTCCCCTAATTAAAACTTTTCAAAGATGGCGTAGCTGCTCAAAACATATTTAAGAACTCCCTCCTGCCTATTTCTTTAGCTTCTTGGTTTGCTTTATCAGGATGATCTCATCCACAAGTAACACAAGTAACCAAATCAGGTAGCTTGGTGCATAAATACACCATCTGAAAACTGTGTCTTAAAACAATAAACATTTATTATTGCTCACGACTCTGGGTCAGCTGGGAAGACTTCCTGGTCTTGGCTAGGCTCACTGGTGTGTCTGTGGTCAGCTGGTGGTTGGGTAGGCTGCTCTGCTGATCTCGTCTTGGCTCTGTCTCTCGTGTTTGGGTGTCGGCTAGCTGAAGACTAGTCTAGGATGGCCTTAACTGAGACAACTAGGCTCTCTTCCATGTTGTCTCTCATTCCATACAGGCTGGCCCAGCCAGTAGTCATGGCAATGGAACAATTCTAAGAGAGAGCAGAGACACTCAAGGTTTCTTGTGGTCTAGGCTCAGAACCAGCATACTGTCCCTTCTGTCACTTTCTATTGGATAATGCAATTGTCACAGAGTGGGCAGATCCTACAAAGTTGCAAGGCAAAGAACATGGATCCAGGGGTGCCATTAATGGAGATCATCAGTGCCATTCGTCTGCCACAATATACAAAATAAAATTTGATTAAGCCTCATACCGATTACCCCACACGATAGAAAGCCAAGATTCAGTGTAGACTGCAGAGTGGTTTGACTGAATGACTCAGTAATGTCATCAAGGACGCGGACACTTTCCATTTTCCCTCTCAGCCATTCTCAGTCTATTGGCTCATCCACAGGCTGGCTCATTTCAAGGTCTCAAATGGCTATCAGCAATAATTGAAGAAATGTGCTTCAGTGTTCACATTTGATAGATTCTTTTATTCAGGATCCCAGAGAAATTCTCTCCTTATATTGCAGTGGTTCAAATTGGCTTATGTCTTCCCTTTTCTCGACCAGTCATTTGCTTCGTGCTACAAGTAGGAGACTCTCAGACCAAAAGTGGCTTAAAAAATGAGAGACCATGCATCTCTTATTTAGAAAAATTATCTCCTATGCAAAGGAGATTCGAGTTATGGCAGCCCGGGATAGCTCACGAGGTTCATAATGTCACTAGACAGTCAAGCTCATCCCAGTTTTCTCTTTCATGCTAAGTACTAACATTGTTTCTTTTCATGGTACAACATCATCAGTATGTCCTCCTTGAACACCCAAATGTTAGAAGAAGGAATATGGAGAAGAGAGGTAGGCTCATACTTTCTGTTTTTACATTAAGTAGAAAATTATACCTCAAACGTCCCTCAGCAGATTTCCCCTTGTGTCTGATTGGCCACATTACTGCTCCTGGTGGCCAGGGAAGCTTGATAAATGGACCTTACGCATATGCTCACTCTCTCTGTTTCTCACAGGAGGAAAACTATTTCAGTATGAATGAAAGGATGAAAAATGGCTGTGTGTATATGAAACTTGATGTGTCTCACAACTTTCAAAGTTTTATTTAGTTATTTAATTTTTTGACAGAGAGAGAAATACAGAGACAGAGACAGAGAGAGAACTGAACTGGGGGAACTTCCCAGTTCAGCATATGGTTCTGCAAGGGCCGGGGCCGGGGCCGGGATTCGATCCTTGGTCCTGGCATTGTAAAGTGAGCGCTTAACCCACTGAGCCATCCCGGCTTCCCCTAAGGAACTGGTTGTCTCCCCGAGCCAGCCAGGAGTCACAACTTTCAACTCACTAAAATGCTGTCTCTTTTATTAAAGGTCTACATAACCTTAATTGGCACACATGCGCTTGAATTAACTAGACAATTGAACTTGAAGGCGTGGCTATATCTTACTCTTTTACCAAAGGACAAGGAGATATTTCTGAAAAGCAGAAAAGAATTGGTGCATATAGACATTACTGATAGATTAAGACATAGATTTCATCTGGGGAAAATTTTCAGGCCAAGACATTGATTCATTGTCTGGGACCAAATCACTTGAGAATGAGGCTATACACTTACCCCCCATGAAGTCAAGTGTTCAGTGTGCAGTTCGCCTTAGTTACCATCCTCTTGCAGGTAACCCTTCCACTCACAAAACTTGCATTAGAAGGGTCTGGCACTGTGATAGCAAAGCATGAAATACAGGCTTTGTTTTGACTCTACAGAAAGTATCCTGAATCTTTTTCTATTCTTTCATCTGTCATTCATCACATTTTATTGATTTATTATTTATTTTTTAATTTTTTTTTACATAGAGCCCTCTTCTTGAGCTGGTTATCACTTAGAAACAATCATAAATTTATTTTAAATCCCACAGATGAGTTGTTGAATGAATATATTATTCTGTCCAAGTTTTTTGCTGGTTATCACTTAGAAATAATCATAAATTTGTTCTAAATCCCACAGATGAGTTGTTGAATGAGTATATTATTCTTTCCAAGTTTTTCATTGCATCTAAGCAGGCTTGTACTCAACTCAAAAGACCAGATAATTTAAGAAACAATTTAGGGACACAGAAATCTTCTAATTCTTAATTATATATATACATATATACATATATATTAATTACTTAGTTATATATATATATGTAATATATATAATTTTTATAATATAAATATAAATATATAAAAATATGCATGCAATGTGGTACAGTACAAGATCTTTGGGCAAAGACTTCCTTATGTTTCAGAGCTTTCCAATTGCATAGTGATTGTAACAGAGTCCTCTCCTAAACAAGGCCTTTAGAAAACACAGGTAAGGGAAAATAGGAAGAACTACCTGCTAAGAGCATGTTACCAGACATTCGAGATCTTGCTTATTTTCCCCTGATGGAATATACGTGATGGGCTATGAGTCACCCATCACTGTTCACCATCCTAAGCCCAGTTAGCAAAGGCTGACATGGAAGAATGAGAGGCATGTGATGCAGAAGAAGTGGGTATGTCAGAGGAGCGCAGGAACAAAGGGTACCTGAAGGTCAGTAACTACTTGTCTTTTGTTAGCTAAGCCTGATCTTCCTTTTGAGAGGGCTGTGATTCCAGCCTCTTCAGTTAGGAGCTTAGTTTAACAACAGGAATGATTAGTTCATTTCCCCAGTCGGAGGTTATTGTTGCAGGAATGGTTTTAATATACCCAGGGTTTTGGCTTCAGTTCTTGCTTTTAAACTCCAGCAAGTCCTGAATTGTTTATCATGTTGAGAAACAGAACACAGAGATGAAGCTAATAATTGGCAAGAGTCCCAATCCTTTGTGTCATGATGGTCATTAATTAGGGGAAGGGTTATGTAGGGAAAGGTTGGTGATTTGAATCACTCCTTTCTAGATTTTTTGGGGGTGTGGGGTTATAATGAAGAGTTCTAGTTTTTCTGTAGGTAAACAGATCACATTGGGAAGCCTAAATTATGCATATTTTGTAGATAATTTGTTTCACTGGCAAATTAGTCAAAGAAAAATAAACCATCTTTTCCGGATCGTTTTCTTTTTTTCTGGTTGTTATTTTTTTTAATTTATTTTATTTTTGACAGAGACAGAGAGACAGAGAGACAGAGAGAAGGGGGAGGGCCCAGAGCAGTTTCCATAGTTGTATGTCATGAGTTTTTGACATAGTTTCATTTCACAGAGGTGGGCGGGGGATTGGGTGGGGCACTCAGGGTGGGAACTGGGGCCGGGGGCCTCCTGCATGGGAAGCACACCCAAGTTCAGCATATGGATCCACATGGGCCAGAGCCTGGATTCAGTCCTCAGAACCCAGGGCTACAAGGCGAGCGCTTAGCCCTCTGAGCCATCTGGCATCCCCGATTGTTATTTTCAACCCAAAATTTCATTATATCAATTAATGGAATACTTATCATAATGGAACCTTTAAGGAAAATTCATAGTAAAATAAATTTGTGTACTGCATATTCCATTCATCTTCTTTCTAGGTAACTAGAGGCTAATGTCACATCTTTTGCTGAAGGCATGTGTGTTTTGTTAGAGAAGAAATAGTCTTCCAGTCTCTGTAAATGGACTTGGGTCATTCATAGGAAGGGAGAGAGGGTCCTGGCACTGTGACCCCTTAGGAGCTTTGCATCTTTGATGCGTGGTTATACGAGGGCTGTTGGGGAAAAATCCAGCCTTCAGTGCCTCTATTTTTTATATTACATGGCTGGATACTTTCTGGACAGCCCTTGTATAATGACACATTTTTTATTCCTTTATATTTTTTAATTTATACAAAGTTTCAAGTTTTCCTAATTCAGATATGTTATAAATATGAGGAGAATGTTAGCTCACAAGTGCTGTCTGGTATTTCTTATTTTCCCTCTAGTGTTTTCATCATGGTAACTTGGTAAAAGAGAGAGTATTGCATTCTAATCTGATAGCTTGTTCTGGCTGAACAAATTTATATATATTTTTGAGATTAGACAGTAGTACACCAGAAAGGGTTTTTATCAGATAGCAAAATATAAAGCAATATATTATAGCATGTCCAAAACTACACACAAAACAAAACAAAGTTAAAGTTCTTAAGATCTCTCTCATTTGTGAGATGGCTTCCATTTTTTGGTCCTTGGAAACATCTTCAGGGATTTACCCTCCCCCCTCCCCCCCCCCCCCAATTTGTATCCAGATGAAATGATGGCAGGTAGCACAAGGTCTCAGGAGTTCTTATAAGCAGTGGCCTTCCTGTTATCCTTTGTAAGATATTGACACAGAAACCTCAAGACATTTTTTAATTGAGAATACTAGTGCATGGCAGGGTGTGGTGTGTTGTCTAATACGGACTAATGACAATAGCGTGTGTGGGTGTGATGTGTGGCAGGATCCCACAGGGCATCTCTCTTCAGCTACTTGAAGTGCCAGATTGCTCACCACACCCTGCCTTCCTCTGGAAACTCTTCACAGAATAGGATACTCTCAGGCCAAAGCTTAAACGAGTCTTCTCCAAATAGAAAAGGGATACGTGAAACTAAATCTACTTTCATGCCTAGGGTCTGGCCTATTGGGCCTCATGGGCTTTAAGGTCATTAAAGAATTTCCTTTATTGATCTTTCCAGGAGGAAGCAATACTAAGTTGCATGATAACATTAATATTTATAATTGCCTCTAGTGTTAACTCACAACCTCCATGAAGTAGATGCCAGGATAGAACTAGATGTACAAGAGATTTATTGGGGGAAACACCTATGCAGGATAAAGGGAAGAGGGGGTAGAGGGGAAGAACCTTCACTTGCCAGGTAGATAGTATGCCTGTGCTGGGACTGAGGGGAGGGAGGAGCTTTGAGTAGGATGAGCTCCAGACTGCAGCACAGTTCTAAGAAAATCCTGGCCTGGCTGATGAAAGTGGCAATGCAGAACCACCCATTAGAAGAGGCTCACATTAGGCAGTGATGATCTTGCTCTAGTAGCTGTGCAGTCCTCAGCCATGGGCTGGGAGCAGCCCAGGGGGAACCGTGATGTAGAAGGAAGCGCTAGCTACTGTCTAGTCATTTTGGGCTGCTGCAACAAAGGACCACAGACTGGGTATGTTACAAATAACAGAAATTAATTTTTCACAGTTATACATGCTGGAAGTTCAGGGTCAGGTTCCAGCACTGTTGAGTTCTGGTGAGCCCTCTTCCAGATCATAGCTGCTGGTTCCTCATTGTATCCCCACATGGTGGAAAGAGAGCCAGCTAGCCCTCTGACCTCTTTTTCATAAGGGCACTAATTTCATTCATGAGGGTAAAATACTCACGACCTAATTATGTCCTAAATGCTCTGCTTCCAGATTCTATCCCACTGGAGATTAGGTTTTTAACATATGACTTTGTAGGGCACACAGACACTCAATCCATGAGAAGTACTATTCATTAGTGGTACAAGAAAGCAATGCCATTATCTTTCCTTAAAAAGGGTCTAGTGTAGTTTAGGAGAATGACACAGGATATCAAATCACTTCCCCATGTAAGATTACATTGAATCCTTATATAATTCTGTAACAAAAATTGTAGAACATTACCAGCCTGTTACCCAAGTCCTAACAGTGATAAGTCAAACATATGCGGAATGAGTTCCCTAGCTCCTTCTCCATTGTCAACATTATCTGCTACTTGCACAGTAAGCAGTAACCTTCTAACAGGTGTTTTCTTACTCTTCTCCTGCCTGACTACCATTCAGGCACTATGTAACAGCCACTGAGTGTGTACTTTCAAAAATATAATTGGACAGTGCCCCTTGGTAAAAGACTTCTGATGGTTTCGAATTGCTCTTCAGTGGTATCTCAGCTCTTTGCATGGCTGGCCAGCTCCCATGTGGGTGGGTGCCTGCCTGCCCTGTCCTCCCTGTCCTCACTGTGTATGGGCCACGCAGGCCCGTCTTTCCTGCTGCTTGGCTGGCCCATCCCTGCTGCCTCCAGAGCTTTGTGTCATCTGTACTGAATGCCCCTGCTCTGCTCCTCCCCCCATTGTCTCCTCCATCTTTATATACTGTATTCAAACACCACACAAGTCACACACACTTGATTCAGGCTGCTTGTAACCTGAAGCAGAACAAAGACCCCCTGACTTTTGTGATTGGCTTGGGAGACTCCCACCACTTATAGTTAGATGTCCATCAACAGCTCTCTGAGCTAAGCAGAACCGTTGTTTGCTTTTGGGGGAAGGCTGGGAGAACAGTAGCAAGATTAAAGAAACACTTCCATCTTGGGTCTCTTCTGTCAACAGATTAGTCAAATATCTCCTTTGTAAATACAAATTATCATGCAAACTGGTAGAGTGTTAAATATGAGAAGACATGGATGTTTGGAGGAATGCCTAAATAAAATGGATCACTTACAATATGATTGTATGTTTAAATATTTTATTATACCTAGATGTGTGCTTTCAGCCCAGTGATATAGTACCTAGGATATAGCAAATTCTCAATCAATTATCTTGAACTGCACGTGTAAACACCAGAAGCACAGGATTTCAATGTCGATAACTGTTTCAATTTTGTTGTACCCTGCCTGTCACGAACAGTGAGAAAAATTTATTGGCATATCTTGTTTTAAAGATCTAGAACTTCTAAGTACCTGAGGACTGCTTGCATGATGGTAACAAGTGATAGACATGAAGAAGTTATTACTCCCTTCATCATTTAGTTCTATTTTTAAATTAATTTCACCTACAAAATATGAGGAAGATTGAGAGAAAGGTCTGAAGAGGGAAAAACAAGTGGATTTCCATTAAATCTGTTGCTTTTTTATTATGCATTTGTTTCTTTGTCATTAAATAGAAAGGAATATAGAAAGAAAATTTATCCCAGGTCCTGTGTCTTATGCCATAATGTACAACATATTAAGTAGATTATAAAATGTTAATGCTATGTTGATTTTTCTATATCATGGATTGGCAAACTGTTTTTTTCTGTCAAGGACCAGATAGTAAATAGTTTTGGTTTTGTAGACCACATAGTTGCTGTCATATCTTCTCCATCGCTCCCCACCTTGTCATCTTCCTCATTGTTTTCTTCCTTCTTCATTTATCACCTTTGAAAATGTAAGGAAGCATTATCAGCTCATGGCAGGGCAGTGACCAGGAGCCAGATGTGGCATGTAACTGACCTTTGATCTGTACAAGTCAACTCAATTCAGAAAAGTCAAAATCAGAAGCTGTCATCTAAAATGGTTATAAACAAAATGTTGAACTATAAAAATATGGGAGACTTTATATTTAGTTTGAATTATATCCAAGGAAAAATTAAAATGTGCATTTGCATAGCAACAGAAAAAGAAATGTAGCAATTTAGATAACAGTTTCTTGTGCCTTCTGGGTAAGGGATATAGAAACTTATTAGACTTCTAAATTTATGGCCAGGGTTTCTAAGTTTTGAGTTAGATTACAGGTGAGAGAAAAATATGGAATTTGCCCATTACCGTGGGAAACAAGGATGTCAGGTTGTCTCCCGGAGTACCTGGGGAAAGTGATGATGGATTTATTTTGTAGACTAGCCACGAAGCATCCAGTCTGTGTGTGCAGATTGCTTAAGCATGAGTTTTCAGAAGCATTGTTGCTAGTGGTGTATACAAGGTAAATCTGCTAAGAAAAAAACCAAAACTATTTGCTCATTTTCATGGTGTAAACACCGCCCACAATGGCCCATTTCAAGCCACCAATGGTTTAACAGTCATCTGACAACATAATAAATGTTTAACAATCTGCTCTTTGGTGGTAGCTGACGGCAGCTTAGCACTGATTGCCATCTACCTAAGAGAGTGTTGGCTCTATCTTAGAATACTTTCCTTGGAAGTTATTTGTTCCTTGCTATGCCAGCTTGACTTGTATTTAATCAGTATTTTTAAAGAAACAATATTGTTTCTGAGCATTGTTAAATTATGAAAAACATGTTCTGTTTCAAGGGTAAGTAGTTCTCTGGGTCCAGAAATGGGATAGAGTTCATTGCAAAGGGGAACACATAGATAACTTTGGGAGGTGGGGAAATGTAATGGAAATACCTTGATCAGAGTGATTGTTACATAAGAGTACTATATATATTTGTGAAAACTCACCGTGTGCTCAGAATAGGACAGATTATTACATGTAAATTACACTTTAATAGGGTTGATTCTCCAAAAAAGGGGAAAAAATAACTGCAACTAGCAATAACTGCATTTCTTTTATCCTTATCCTCCTAAAAATGTTCACTAGCTTTAAAGGCGGTTTCACATAACATGGAACTTAACTTGGGAGATAACATTTTTCTCAGGTAATTAAGATCAGTAGTTTTTACTTGGCAACATTTTGTGGTGAGAAAACTTGAAGGCAAAAAAAGAATTAGCTCTTTAACTAGTCAGTTGAATCTATAGTTCCATGGTCCAGATTATAACCTTTTCAAAATTAATTTGATTAAGAACTACAGATTTTGTCACCATAAAAATATATTGTACAGTTATGGAAAGGTGCTAAGAAATTAAGGAATCCAAAATATATTTTAAAATGTCATATTGATGTGAAAGATGAAAGTCACATAATAATATCAATAATTAAGCCTGACATCAATTTAATTCTTATTCTAGTATTATGCTAAATGCTTTACCTGCATTATCTAATAAGATCCTCAGAATATTCTTATGAGGTTGACTGATGCCTTTGTTACCCTCATTTTCATATGAAAAATAGTGAGACTTTGATTTATAAAATCTTGCTTAGAACTATACAGTTAGAAAGGGTCCAAGCCCAGATTGAATCCAGGATCACTGATGCTGGAGACTTCACCTTGATAAGACAGAAAAAAATATTCTCTTTCTCACAAGACTTGATTAGAAAAAAAAATCTGGTTGTAAATACTTTGAGAATTTAAGGATATGAGAATATACTTACCTAATTTACCAAGCCCTGCACCAAAAAGTACCTGGCCCTTACTAAGTGCAAAAAATGTGAAGTGATCGAATTAATCAAGAATTGTTCCCAGAATGTTTTGCCTTAATTCCTCAGCTACTTATTTTTTCAAAAATTTGAATTATTTTTTATTGAAGTGAAATTCACATAACATGAAATTAAGCATTTTAAAGTATGTCATTTCAGTGGGTTTTAGTATACATACAGTGCTGTACAAATATCACCTCTATCTAGTTCTTATCTAATTTTTAAAACAGTATAAACTTAAAAATAATGCTCTCTGCATAATTTTTTTCTGTCTTAAAACCCAAGATAAAAATGCAGATCCAAAGAGGAATGTTTTTGATCATAACTGCTAGCTACCTTATCTTTTGTGTAGAAGCTCTTGAGACATCTGAGGCTTGCAAATCTGGGTACCACCAACGTATTCTCCTAGCTGTTGAATGAAGAACACATTTGCAAGTCAAGACAATCTTTTTCAAGATCCGGCATTTGTGGGTTATGTAAGCTGCATTGCTGATGTGAGTCCAGTTGCTTTTACACTCCTCAAGGATGTCATTCCACTTTGATCACTCAGTATCTGCTGACTTTTTGGGAAATGAATAAGAGTGTTTCATTCAACCATAAGCACATCCGGGACTGGGCTACACACAACTCTTAGAGTTCTCTTCACTGTCCTTGAATAGAGATAGGAAAACCTTGATTTGAAAGTGGTTGCATGCTGTCAGCTGGTGTGGAAGTTGGAAATTGTAGACACCTGGGCTGTTATATTACTCATGGGCTTGTTTTATGGCCATGATTGATGCCAGATGAGTGCTGCTTGGGCAGGCTGGAGCGCTTACCCAGGTGAGAGTTTATAATGGCATTCCTATAAGGAATGAGCCACTGGGTGAATCACCATTGGGCTCTGAAGGTTCCACAGAGATTATTAAGAACTGACACTGTTTACTTCCTCAGCCTTAATGACAACATACTGAGTTTCCAGATGTGTGCACACCCAAGACGAGGGGAAGAAAATTGTGCAGTGTGTCGTCTTTTATCAGTTGTCTCTATCATTGTGTCTTCATGATTGATATTTCTGTTTTTCCTAGTGTAAGATACATCTGTTTATATCAACTGTTTTTCTCATGGTGTGTTTTGGAACCTACTGAAGGGGGAAAGAAAAGAAAAATAAATAAATAAATAAATAAATAAATAAATAAATAAATAAATAAA
>PVKE010004501.1:11471-64443 GCA_004027555.1 Craseonycteris thonglongyai | reverse complement strand
TAAACTGTCACTCTTTGCAGATGACATGATCCTGTATGTAGAAAACTCTACAGACTCTATCAGAAATTTATTACAAATAATAGACAAATACAGTAAAGTTGCAGGCTACAAAATCAATGTCCCAAAATCAACTGCATTTTTGTACGCCAACGATGAAACTTCAGAAAGAGAGATGAGAAGATCCATTCCCTTTGCCATTCCATTCATTTTTAAAACCATGTGTTTTTCTGAACAAATGTAATCCATGTGGTTCTTTTTACTTAGTTCATCTAAATGTTGGTTCAGGATTTGAACCCTGTGATATCCCAGAAGGATTTTAGATTCTTCCCTTAAAAAGAAAAGGCTATAATGTTTCCCTACTCCCCAGAAAGGAGAAATAATGTTTTAAGCCTGAGAAGGGAACTTGAGTTAAAAAATGACTCCTACCTGGAATAGATAACCTGTCTGAGATATTTGGGGCCTTCTTTATTCTGAAAGAGGTTTAGAAAGGAGATTTTGCAATCTTTTAAAAATAATACAGTAGGACAATTTGTGATTTTATTAATTTGGATTTAGGTAAAAGAGTTTATGTTCTGGAAAGAAACCAGTTTTATCTGCTTTGGGGTTTGTGAATGTAAGAGTTCTTATTACTATAATCTTTCTGACTAACCCATAGAAAACAGAGTTAAAACTAACTGTAATCAGCTAGGATTTCTAATTTACTAGCTACTCTATGTTTATTTAAAACCACCTCTACGGAGGGGAGCCAGTAAAAGTGGAGAAATTGGTGTGACATTCTCTTTCCATATTGGAAAACAATATGATATATGATAGTCCAGGAGTAAAGATTTAGAAGGTAAAAAGAGAGAGGAGGATGTATGCAATAAAGGTAGGATCTGTCTGGGGTCAATAGGAAACTTGTTCGTAAGTCTCTCAAGAAATAGCCAAAGAAAACCAAATGGAAGAAACAATAAGGGGTTTAATTTAAGATTAGAGTTAAGTTTTCTTAATCAGTCGTTACCAGTGTGACTGACTCAATCTTGAGTTTATTTCTTTAAAAATATTCACAAGGAATGATGAGCTTTGAAGTTTCAAGTAACATTAAAGAGATTTATTTGAATGAAAAGCTGGTGATACCATGGTATTGGTTGAGTGAAGTTGATCAGAGGACCCTTTTCATATTTCTGGAAAAAAGTATTGGGATTGTGTGGCCACAATGTGGTATTGTCATCTGGGGGGCAGCAACCTTCAAGGGCGAGGGTGGCAACCAGAAGCAGCAGTCCCCGAAAGTGCTAATGCTTTGTGGGGTTGTGGAGGGGTGACGGAACCTGTGATTTCAGAGAGAGGGTTCATTGGATAGTTTGGGGGAGAAGTGTTTACATTTTTAGAATTAGAACTATGGAGCAAAGAGCTAACTTTAGAGCAATAATAAACTATTCATATTAACTCTCTATATAATTTTGATAGTATAATATATAATGCTGTATGCTACATAGACTACATGAGGTTGAACCATATGAACTTGCTGCTATTTGACCATTTGTTATCACAAATATTGCAATTTTATATGGTTTAATCTAAAATTATATCATTATATAATGTTATATATATATGCATATATACTCAGAAAATTCTCAGAAAGAGATTAGCTTATAGAGAGGAAGACAGTAGCTTGTTAACTAGCCCTCTCCAATAAGAAAACCTTTTGCCTGTTTCCGGTAGGCCATGTAAGATCCTAAGTTGGGTGGGATGGTGGTGGTAGTTCCCTGTCCTCTTTGCCTTGGCTGGAGACTGGACTGGATGCCTGACTTGTCTCACCCTCTGCCGTGAGCAGAGAGCTATAGCTGTTGTCCTTCCTGGGGAGGTGTGTGGGGCGGGGGTGTGGTCTTCTGTGTTGCGTTTTTATGTAACTTTCTGCATATATGACTGTTTTCACTATCGGTGTATTTCTCCATGTCTTCTCTCGCTCTGTATTTTTGGTGTCTTATGAGCAGATTTTCTCTTTTCTTTATATTATTTTAAGATTTCTTTTTATTGTTAGAGAGAGACAGAGACAGAGAAAGAGACAGAGAGAAGGGGGGAGGCCTAGAACAGTCTCCACAGCTGTGCATCATCAGTTTTTGACAGTTTCATTCTACACAGGTGGATGTGGAACTGTGCAGCGTGGGAACTGAGTTGGGGGCCTCCCACATGGGAAGCACACCCCGGGCGGTAACCGAACTTGGGGCCTCCCACAAAGGAAGCATGCCCCAGTTCAGCATATGAGTCCACGCGGATGGGGCCAAGGACCAGGACTCGATCCCCAGACCCACTGTCATCCCAGCAGACTTTCATTCCTACTCCCAACAAGTTATTTTAAAAAGTCTATTAGCCTGTTAAGTATGATTTAGTTCTTTCTTTTTTTTTTTTTTTAAGATTTATTTTATTGTTTTGAGAGAAGGTGAGAGACAGTGAGAGAGAGAGAGAGAGAGAGAAGAGGGGAAGGTCCAGAGCAGTCTCCATAGTTGTACATCATTAGTTGTGACATGGTTTCATTCCACACAGGTGGATGTGGGGCCGCACGAGGTGGCAACCGAACAGGGGGCCTCCTGCATGGGAGGTGAGAAGCTGCGCCACAGTTCAGGCTATGGGTTTGTACAGGCTGGGGCCGGGACTTGATCCCTGGACCTTGTTGTTGCAAGGCAAGTGCTTAAACATTCAACCTGTTGAGCTATCCTGGCATCCCCTATTTAGTTATCTCTTGAGCCAGATTTTGTTTTTAAAGATACATATGAATTAAGGTATTATATATCCAGCAATCTTTCTAATAGTTTGTCATCTGTAGATTATAGATTCTTTGGGGCTTTCCATGTAGGTAGTCGTGCCATCTGAGAATGATGAGTTTTACTTTTGGCATTACAATCCTTATGTTTTTATTTCCTTTTCTTTTATTACTGCATTGATTAGCAGTTCAGTACACTGGTCCTCCTTTATCTGAGTGGAATATGTTCCAATGGATGCCCCAAACCTTGTTTTTTCCTATATACACATATCTATGATAAAGTTTAATTTATAAATTAGGCACAGTGAGATTTTTAACAACATGGAGTAATAAAATATAATTACAACAATATACTGTAATAAAAGTTATGTGAATGTGGCATTATTAAGTAAAATGAGGGTTTCTTGAACACAAGCACTGTGATTCCATGACAGTCGATCTGTATACAGTGTGTATGCATGTCCTGGGCAGACTGAGTGGGACAGCAGGAGATTTCCTCATGGTATTCAGAACAACATTTAATTTAAAATTTATGGATTGTTTTGGAATTTTCCAAGTATTATTTTTGGACCGTGGTTGACAGTGGATAACTGAAACTGTGGATGACTATACAGTCCTGAACAGAGATGGTGAGAGCAAACTCCTTTGTCTCTTGCTAATGTTAAAGGGAATGCTTCTGTTGTTTCACCATTGAGATGATTGCTATAGGGTTGTTTTGTTTTAACAAATACTCAGGATCAGGTTTAAGGAAATCCTTTTCTGTTTCTGGTTTTCTAACAGCATTTCACATGTGAATGTTGAATTTTATCAAATAATACTCATCAATTGAGGCAGCCAAATGGACCTTCCCTTTCTTAACCTGTTAATATTGTGAATTATACTAATTTTCTAGTGTTAAACTATCCTTGCATGTCTTGGCAAAAACCAGATTTGGTCATGATACAGCCTCATTTTGCTAGATTTGGTTTGTTAATATTTTGTTTAGGATTTTTATATCTCTGTTTATGAGTGAGCTTGGTTAATGTCCTTTTTTGTTCTATTTGCTGGTTTGTAATTGAATTCTTACTATCTTCATAGAATTAATGAGTTGGGAATATTCTTTCCCTTTCTCTCTTCTGTTACTTTGGCAGTGTGTGTCTGATTAGAATGCCCTATTCCTTGAATGTTGGTAGAATGTGTCTGTAAAATTGTTGGGTCTGGTGGTTTTCTGTGGGAAGTGTTTTTTCCTCCCACTTTCAAAGCCATGCTTGTTTTTTTTTCCATCTACAAACATTCTGCAGACCGTGATGGTCTTTTGTGGTGGTGGTGGTGGAAACAGAGGGGAAGCTGTAGGGGCGAGGCAGGCACTGATGTTTCTCCTTCAGCCCCAGCCCTGGGCTGTGCCCTGAAAGAGGGACGGGTGATCACATCCATGTCTGTGCGTCACAGGAGCCAAGAAGACACACATATCTTCAGGTAGCTCCTTAGGATTAAGTTGGAGCCATTCAGGGCCTCCTTTTAAAAATTGTGGCATTATTTTCAACTGATATACACCTGTTAGCCAGGCTCCGGATGCCAATAAGCCTGCTTTGGCCATCCTTAAAGGCATATATTGTCCAAGTTCAGACCTCATCCTGTTTCTTCTGTCACTTTGTGCCCTTTTGTTTGGCATAGTCATGTGATCTTACAGCTGCAACTAGTGCATTTGTACCATAGTCTGTGGGAATGAGGTCCTCTGGAGCTGGGTCCCAGCCTTCTCTGCCCTCCTTTGCCCGGTGACCCTGATTCCTTGGCATCCTAACATATCTGGACCATTTAGTTAGAATCCAACGGTAGATGGGCACATAGGTGGCACCATGAGTGTCAGGGACAGCATGGCTTACATAAATGGGCATGTGCATTATAAATAGGAGACTAGGATGGTTGTGCAGGTGGGATAGGAAAGATTCTATATTTATGTTTATTAAGATATGTAGCATATTTGATAACTTTTCTTGAGTGTATCACAGATTGGAAATTTACAGTTATATGTTGGGCTCATCTGGCCTAGATAAAATGTATTTTTTATTAACTCATTCACCATTTGCATGAATTTTATAACTCATGTGAATGATCTAACTGTATCATTGGGGACCATGCTAATTCATGATGGGCATACTCAAAAGGCTACATACACTGTTGAGAGTGGAATAAGAGGCATCACACAGGTATGTAAGTGTACTTTCTGGGTCTGCAGAATATGCTTTCAAGAAATGGGCTGTCTCTGTAGAAATTCAGGTAAATGGCATGTTGGCACTTTGCAAATTATCATTTGGATAGAGCAGATTTTGAGCATGCCCCAAATTTGCATTTCAATTTCCCTTGAAATCTGAAAATACTGTCCTATTTTTCTGTGAGCCTGAAACACAGAAAAACATAAAATAAATGCAGGAGGTTTAATTATTAAGTGAATGGAATCAATTATTTGTGTGTGTGGCTTGTAGAAGGAGTCACACTTCACCAGACGGGGGCTTATCAACCTCGATACTATTGCCATTTTAGGCCAGGTAATTCCTCATCATTCAGGGTTGTCCTGTGCATTGCAGGATGTGTCCCTGGCCTTGGCTCGCTAGGTGCCAGTAGCCCCTCCGCCCAGTTGTGACATCCTAAAATATCTCCAGACACTGACAAATGTCCTGGCCAAGGGCAGGTGGGGTAGGGTTGGGGGGCAGGAGGCATGCTGAATGCCTCCAGGTGGGGACCACTGTTCTAGATGTGTGGCTGTTACTGTGTACCCCTTGGGTGCTTTGTTGTTTTGTGTGTTCTGCCTTACTGCATACTAGCAAGACACAGACTAGGACAGTAATAGTTGTATCTTGGAAAGTTTAGCCAGTTTCACCTATACTGCCTATTTAAGGCATTCACAAAAGCAGGTCTATTCCAAGGGATTTGGTGTTTCCAAAATTTTAATGTGGAATAGAGCCTATTGCTAGGCTCATCACAAGAACAAATGATCATCACATTCTAAACAGATTATTTTTTGCAGTCAGTTATGCTATTCAGCACATGGTTTGGGCTTCACATTGTAGTACACTTGGTTTTATATATAAACTTTTACATGATAACATGCATGTGTAAATGTGTGATATACAGAGTAAGGGGCAGTGTATAATGAAGAGTCTGTGAATTACTTAACCCAAGATTGTTACAGGTAAATTTGCATACATCAGATGCATGCATGCTGTACTTCTCTCTTAAAGTAAAAGCCTTTTAACCTATCTCTTCCTACATTGGTTCTATGAATTTGAATATTTTGGCTATAGGAATAAATAAAAGTTGATTAACTGATAGGGACATTTATTACATTGCATAACAAAATGTTTAGAGGTCAACCTTTATTAATACAGTGGCTCAGTAATGTCCTGTGAGGTCCAGGTTCCTTCCATATTTCATTTACCTTTCTAAGAGCATTGGCTTCTGTCATGGTACCAAAATGACCGCCACATTTTCAGACAGACAGCAATATCCAGAGGCCAAAGAGGAAATGTCCCCATCTTGTTCAGTTTTAAGACCTTCCCAAAAGCCTCTAGAAAGCCTCCCATCCTTTTTGTTGGCCAGAATTCTATTGCGTACATTTGTCTCAATCAATACCTGACAAGATACATGGTGTGCATGCACCATGTTGGGTTAAAGTGGGGTCCTGTGAAGGACCTGGCTCGTGGGCAGATGGTCTGGTTAGCAGTTCTGTTAGCAAGGAAGAAGGTGGGGATGGAGTGGGTGAGCAGGAAAGGAGAGTACTTCTCTTCTTGCTGTGGTATGTCAGCAGGGGTCCCTCAGAGCTGCTATGTATTAGTTCAAGAAATGAACTAGGCGTGCTGTGTTTCTGTTCTACATGAAACCGATGTTCTTCCTTGCTCCAATAAACAGTTTTTATATTTTCCGGTTTTTGTATGAGCTCTTGCTTACAAACAAACACAAGGGTATGAATGCCAGTTTTAGGTACAACATGAGAATCCCACAAATGAGGACAAGAAAGTAGCAGTAAGAAGTGAAGGTGGGAAGTAATGAAAACAGTGGTTGCAGACTTTCACAGGAGGTTAAGACTATCTCATGTTTTCCATGTTAGCACAGGTTAGACCAGTTGCTACCTGGAAGGTGGCATCAGGCTGTTGACTTATGTTGATAAAAGGCTTTGAGGGAAGGAGAGCTGACTCTGGGTGGTGAGCACATAATGCAATGCATAGATGATGTAATGTAGAGTTGTACACCTGGAAACTATATTGCCGACCAATGTCACCCCAATAAATTTAACAAAAAAAAAGGCTTCTATCTAATGGGGAAAGACAGGCCTTGGATACCCACCCAAACTACATAGAGAAAGGAAGTGGATGAGTGGGACACAGGCCCATACATGTGTGTGACTTCTTAATACCCAGTGACTCTTCCTGCTAGTAAACTGGGTCCTAGCAGTGGCTTAGAATGCTGGCCAGTAGAGTTCCCTTTTTCTTAGGGAAAAGCAAGGGAAGCAGGTGGGCAGACAGCCAGGCAGGCAGATGGGTGCACATTTTTGCTTTCCTGTGTGCACTTTTAGCTCATGCAGGAGAGGATGGTCTACCTTCAAGCATCCAGACTTCTTCTAGATGGTTCCAGCTTAGAGATGTGAAATTTGGAGTAGGTAGAGAAAAGAAACCTCTTTTCTTTACTTCAGGGCGACCTCAATTTGGAAAATTGGGGATAAAATGTCATGCGAATTTAAAAATTGATTGATGTTTGGGATGAGATGTTCCTTTTTGTCACCAGACTCCCACTGCCCCTTGTCAGTGTTAGGTCCACACCGGCTGGGGATATGTGAAGAGCTTGGTCTATATTTAGGAAGATAAAAACTCAAGTGCCAGGTAGCAAACCTGTTTGAGTCCAGGCATCCTCTCAGTGTCCAAAAATCCACAGTCAGACCCAGGCACCAAAAAGGAGTTGCTATGAGGCTTGTGAGGGCTCCAAAAAAAGACAAGAAAAAAAGCTACCAGTGGTTGGGGTGGGGGTGCAAAGCTGGCATTCCCTGAGTTTTGTGTTTGTGATTGGTCCTCAGTCTTACGAGCATTTGATAACTCCATGGCCAAAAACCTTCGTTCTTTCCCCATCATTGCTGATTGTTTTTAACAAATTGGCTCATGTTAAGGGATAATAGACTTCTGGAGTTTAATCATTTTTTTATATCAAAAAGTTCAGACTCCATTGGTAAATATTTAATTATTATCAAAATGAACTATAATGTGAAAATTAGCCTACAGCATGGCCATATTTTATATATTATGTTTCTAATCTAGAATGTGATTTGGAATCTATAATGGGCACTAAATAGTATATATAGTATATATTTTTTCATTTTTCTGCAAACTGTCTTAAAAAGAAGAACACTCCCTTTTCTTGGAAAGATTGAAAGTATTTTAAACTGTTTTAGTTTCAGATAAAGGGGGTTCTGTTTCATTTTTGTTTGAGATTTCTGAGGAAAGACCTCCGTAAGCTGTCCAGCAACCTGTTGTGACCTTCCCAGAGAAGCTTGCCCGTAACTAACTGCAACCCAACCAGCGTGCTCCTCGTTTATTTTTTTAGTGGTACAATGGACAATAAATGCATGTATATGTTTTGTATTTCATGAGAAAATAGTTCTAAAGCTATTCTTCATCCTTCTGTCCTGAAGTCAGAAGTCTGAAATAAATTTGTTTTTGTTAGGTCCAATTTTAGTGGGTGTAGTTCTCTAATCTGATCTGTGAGCATTATCAGTCCTTGTCAGGAACCACTTATTTATTTATTTATTTAAATTTATTTAGTTATTTATTTTTGAACTGAACTGGGGGCCTCACTGCATTCGGGAAACACACCCCAGTTCAGCATGTGGGTCCGCCTGGGCCAGAGCCGGGATTCGATCCTCGGGTCTCGGGGCTTCAAAGCGAGTGCTTAACCTGCTGAGCCATCCGGCTTTCCCCAGGAACCACTTTTTGATGGCATTCTCTCTGCAAGATGTCCCAGTCGTATTTGAGTAAGATGTCATGATAGCCTCCCTCTGAACTATCCGAAGTGCTTCCTGATCGGCCTGCCCATAGAGCCTCATCCCAAGTCACACTCCGTTTGCAGATGACTCATCTCTCTGAGTGATAGCAGGCAATTTCATCACCATACCAGACCAGTGATTCCTCCTAGTTTTAACTGCACTTCAGCAAATGTCTAGCAAGCAACCTCCTAGATGTCATCAGCATTTTCTTTCGTTTCTGCACCTTCGTCTATGTCTGGTGTAGCATTATATCCCTTAGAATTCACACAGACCTTCCGAGGTCGTCAGAGGCAGATGCCCAGCAGCACTGGAAACCTCCCTCCCGTCCCTCTGCTCTCTGGCTTTTCCCAGGCAGATGGGCACTGGGGTCAGTTCTAGAGACTGGCATCTTTGTGTGCTCTTCCTGCTATCTGGATTTAGTGGAAGAGGTTGCTTTATGGCAAAGTAGTGGATTGTCCTCAAGTTCACTTGTTTGAGGTCCTCACAGTTCAGGGACGTGTCAGAGTTTACAGGTGTGCAGAGAGAAAGCCTATGGCACAGACAGTCTACAAGTAATGGTTTGGACCTGAAACTTAGATGTTTATCTTGCCAGTCTGACCTTCCTGTGACAGCAGCAGCATTTTATTTTCATGCTTTGTCAGCCACATTCTTCATCTGTTTGTCTAGTGATGTTCCTGATCTTGCTTTAATAACTGAAAATCATGCAGTTTATTTGTCAGCTTCTGAACCCTATATTTACAGAGTTCTCATCATGAATTTATATTGTACAAGTAATCTATCACCAAGAAATATAGTGACGATTGGGTGGTGGAGCGCATTGGCAATCCAGATTTCTTACCAGGTTGCTGACATAATTCACCCAATTAATCATCAGTGTAAATGTCAGCTACTGTCACCAAAATTTAGGGCCTTGTGTCTGGACATGAAGAGATGAAAATCTTGGAGATGTTTCTGAGGGAGGACCCTTTGGAATGACTGGGGATTCTATTCCTTATCAGGAAGTTGGACTCAGTAGAGCCATTCCTTTGGCCACTGAGCGAGACAGAGATTTAGTTTCAGGGCCTTTGATACAATTTCCATGTTCTCTTCCTCCTGGCCCTTTGCTTGGGGGATAGACAGCTTGTTATATCATTCTCTCCTTTTTGTAATATTTCATGCCACTTGTTGAACTTTTTTTTAAAGATTTATTTATTTTTATTGTTTTGAGAGAGGGAGACAGAGACAGAGAGACAGAGAGAAGGGGGGGAGGATCCAGAGCTGTCAGCATAGTTGTATATCATTAGTTGTGACATAGTTTCATTCCACACATGTGGATGTGGGACCATATGGTGCAGGAACCAAATGGGAGGCCTCCAACATGGAAGGTGTACCCCAGTTCAGCATATGGGGTTGCATGGGCCAGGGCCTGGATTTGATCCTTGAACCTCACAGTTTCAAGGCAAGCACTCAACCTGTTGAGCTATCCTGGCATCCCCTTGTTGAACTTTTGATCTCAGTCTAGATAAAAGAGATGGGGACAAAGTGTTTTCTAAGATGTGAATTGCAGTGGGGGCCAACAGACCTTGTCATTGACTTGATCTTTCCCAGAGAAGGAAATGGAATGTTGGACACTGAGGCTGAAGAATTACTATCTTTGCATTCCTGTTGGCCCTGCCAGCCAGTAGGGATGGTGTGTGGACTCCTATGTGCTCGGGCCCATGGCAATGGGGAGTGCATGGCGTGATGGTGTGGCCCTTCACAGGCATGCGATGGCAAGGTGGCAGGACTTGTGTGTAGGCCTGGTCAGAGCCCATGGGTGGAAGCATAGACTAGTAACTGTGAGCTCTAGACCCCCCTGACAGACTGTGGTTGCTCCCCAGGCTCTGAGGGCTTCAGATTGGGAGACTGTGCTCTAGGAACCCCAAGGAAGGGCCCTTAGCCCAGCTCTGAGAGAAGGCTGGGGTTTTAAAGCTGAGACTTTGAAGATGCTTACGAATGGGGTGACATGGGCGACCAAGCATGAACATAGGCCTGGGAGAGCCTGGCATGCCAACAGCATGAAAGGCAAGGTGAGGGGAGATGGGAAATGGAACTGGTGAAGCAGTTTGAAGCCAGTTCATGGAGAATGTTCTGTAACATGCTCAGGAGCATTGACGTGATTCTGTGGAAAATGGGGAGCCTGTACGGGTTCTAAATGAAGAGTAACTTATTTTTAAACAGTTTTATTGAGCTGTTATTTACGTATCATACAATTCATCCACTTAAAGTGTACAACTCAGTGGCTTTTAGTATATTTGGAGTTGCGCAGCCATCACCACAGTTAAGTTTTAGATCATGTCCAGCGCTGCAGAAAGGAGCCCTGTCTTTAGCCATCACTCCCTGCTCCCCCAACCCCTCCAGCCTCAGGGAACTGCCAGTCTCTTCTGTCTATAGAGTTACCTGTTCTGGACATTTCTTAGAGACAGAATAATGCAATATGTGTCCTTTTGTGTCTGGTTTCTTTAATTTAGCGTGTTTTCAGTGTTCATCCACATTGCAGGATGTATCAGTGCCTTTTCCCTTCAAATGCTATTCCATTGTATGGCTATACCACATTGAATTTATCCACTTATCAGCTGGTGGACATTTGTGTTGCGTCCACTTTGGTTATTATGAATAGTGCTGCTAGGGAGTGATGTTTGCAGGCCAACAGTTTGGCATTTGGACTACATCACTCAGGCAGAATACAGGATAGATTTGAAGGGAACAAGAAGAGGCAAGGAGCATCATTAGACAGTTACAACAGTTTCCTTAAAAGGTTTTCAGACTTCCTTAGGCATGGAATCTTGCATTTTAGCCAAGATCCCATGCAAAACGCAAGTGTATAAAACTAACAAAATGGAACTACCTTTGACAGTGATGTGAAGGGCTTAGACCCACCCTTTCATGGAGGTTTTGCTTTTAGATAATGGCCGGAAGCTAGAGTGATCAAAGAAGGGTTTCCTCTGGGCAGTGTGGCTGGCCAGCAAAGGAGGTCAGGAGTGGGCGAGAAGTGACATGGAGATGTGAGATAACCAGAGCAGAGGAGCTGCTGGCTGAGGGTGTGGGACACTGGGCTTTCACTTTTCTGAAGGCCAGTACTCTGGGTGGTAGGGGTGGTGCTGGAGTGCAGAGGCTGGAGAACGGTGAGGTGCGGGGGCTGGATGGGCCTTGATTGGAAATAGTGTCACCCAGGGTGACAGCAAGGCCTGGGTCAGAGACTGTGACAAGGGACTCTGGAGGTTAGAGAAGGGGTAGGAGGTTGTGTGGCCTCAGATTAAGCGCTCCAAAAAAAGACTATCCTAACATGGTGGGGGTGTGGCGAGGGACAGCGGGGAGGGAGGAAGGGGTGAGGGCAGGAGGGCGTAGTGGAATGAAGTCCTGCACTGGGGGGCTGTCCAGGGAGCGCTGTCCATGTTGGAGAGGGGGTCCTGGATGAGAGAAGGGGATGTAAGAAAAGAGCAAGAGCTTGGAGGTGTGTGTGTGTGTGTGTGTGTGTGTGTGTGTGTGTGTGTGTGTGTGTAGGGGGAAGATGGGAGAGGCCTGGAGGGGTTTGTATGTGGCCCCTCCACTGAATTGGAGTTTGAAACCCCCTCTGCCTCCTGTCTGGCTTAGACCACTTGCTGGATAGTAGGAACCCCTCAAGGGGCCCGGGGGCCCTGATGCTGGCAGCAACAAGGCATAGCTGGGGGTGGGAGTTAGTTCCTCTCCCAACAACCTCCATCAGCCCCTCTCCAAAGCTACAGTCTAATTGAAAATGCTACTCCCTGGGCATTCTCAGTTTAAGAACAGCACTCTAGCCCAGCACTTCTCAAAGGTTAGGGCACATTCTGGTGACAGAGCCCCCTGGGATCTGTTACAGTGCACATTCTGATTCTGTACGGCTGATAGGCCTGAGAGTCTGACTTTCCAATCAGCTCCTAGGAGATGCTGTTGGAGTGCAGGGGGACCAGCCCCATTTCTGAACAGGTCTTTGCTGCTCAGTCCCTCTGTATTGGTGTCTGGATGTGGGAATTTGGAAAGTAGAGAGAAGCAGAATAACCAAGCGATTGGACCCTACTGTTGTCAAGTCCTTTTGGGGTCTTATGTGTATAAGAAACTTGACAGCAGAGTTGTTTAGGATACAACAGGTCTTTCTCATAGTGCAGAGCGGGGCTGATATGTTAGGAAAAGCACCTGTGCTGTTTCCCATGTTGTCTAATGATAGGTGTACTTTGAGGCAGGGGAATCAAAATGGTAAGATGGCTGTGAGCCTTGCATTTATTCTTGGATTTTATTGTGAGCAAGTATCCTCTCAGGAAGTGATAATTCCTGATAGCGTTCTGAAAAATGAGTCATGGCAAATGACAAAGACATCTTGGAGTGGGGTAGGGGAGCTTTTGTTTGTACCAAAAGTATAGCTGATGTTTTTGTAAATACATTTTTCTCCCACAGAAATCAATCATGAGAGTTTTGTGGTGGTGTGCTAACATTTCTTTTTAGACATAAGTGGCAATGATAACAAACCTTAGATTTCTAAGATTTGCCTGCTACACCTCTGGCTCTCAGTGGTGTATTTACTTGAGGGTCCTGAGATTAAACAAGGGTGTTCAGAGCTAAGGTTTCTAAGAAATTCACAGAAATGTCACAATAATGCTATTGAAGAGCTCTTCATCTTCCTGACAGGCTGCATACTGGAGAATTGTAAGTTTGTGATAGATTTTTTTTTTTCTCTTTAGGTATTCTGTTTGGAGGCAGTTCAGATTTTTTGGAGCTGTTTGGGAGAAAGTATGACTGAAAATGAAGTGCCATTATTCGTTTGTTTAAAAAAAATGTTGCAAAATACTTGATAACTGAAAAAGAATACCGGTATATGTATTATAACACATACATGTAAAAGGCATAATGATAAGATGTGAACCCAAGGATCTGCCTCCCAACTTCAGACTGGAGCATCAGCCATACCCAGGGGCCTTCCTGTTTCCTCTCTTCACAAAGGTCCCCTGCCTCACCAGCCCAGGAGACAACCATTTTCCTGCATTTCCCTGTTCCTCTCGCTCAAAATGACTCCCAGCAGGTGCGTGTCAGGAAGCATCAGTGGGTGCCTTCCTTGTTGGAGGGCCTTCTCAGATGCTGTTCTTTGGTTCTTTGGTGCCTTCTGCACCTCTTTCCTTCCTATCAGGCTTGGCCTGTGTGTGCTCTTATGTTTCAGCACCTTCCACCACCTGCAGGCTCTGAGAGCCGAATTTATACTGTTTCCCAAAGTTTCCTCTTTCTCTAACAATGAAGAAATGGGAATTCTAGTTTTTGATTGCTGCAATGGTACATTTTCCATATAACACCTCAAATAGTAAATCATTCTGCCAAGAATGTCTCAATTTATTTAAAGAATGCTCTTTGGGGATGCCGGGATAGCTCAGCAGTTGCGTGATTATCTCAAAATCACAAGGTCTGGGGTTTGATTCCCAGCTCTGGCCCATGCAAACCCACATGCTGAACTGCTGTGCAACTGGTAGCCACCTGGATGGCTTGGAAGGTTCTTACCTCCCATGCATGAGGCCCCCGGTTTGGTTCCTGGCCCTTGTGGTCCTATATCCACCTGTGTGAAATGAAAAAATGTCACAACTAATGATATGAATTATGGAGGCTGCCCTGGCCCTCCCTCCTCCTCTTTTTTTCCTCTCTCACCTTCTCTCAAGCAATAAAAATACATCTTTAAAAGAAAAGAATTCTCTTTTTATGGACATTTAGATTACTGCACAGTCTTTACTGTTTAAAAGCCAATACAGTGAACGTCCTTTACATGTATTCTTGTGCCCTTACCCACTTATTTTCCATAAGATACATCCCAAGAGGTGAAATTGGTGGTCATAATGGACATATACTTAGTGCTTTGGAATGTGCATTGCCAGATAGCTCTCAAGGTCCAAATTTAGACTCTCTATCACTAACATAGTGTTTCTGTCCTCAAACCTTTGCGAAGACTACTATCATTGCTAAGTTCCTGTCAACTTGATGAATAAATCATAAATTATATCTTATTGTTTTTATTTGCATCATTTAATTGCTAGTGAAGTTGAATTCTTTTGTTATAAGGTTATTAGGCATTTGCATTTCTTCATATTTAAAAATTGCTTGTCAATCTGGATTTTAGAGCCTGATAAGTTTGATTAATATCTTATTTGCATTTTATATTTCCTTATTTACAAATTCGTTCTGGAAATTGTATAACTCATTTTATTGGTTACATTACTTAGCACAGTTTCCTTTATTACTCCTTCAAGAGGCTGGAGTTCTGTGAGCAGTTTATTTATGCATTTACTTTTAGGATGGGAATGGTCATAATACTTTCTGAATATTTGCATGTTTGGGAATGTCCTGGTTGATAGGGAATATTTGGATCATCATCTTTTACTCTCAGACTGCAGGTGTTGCCAGGTGGTTGGTTGGCTTTCTTCCTTCCTCTTTCCCTCTGTTTGCCCTTATGTCTGTCATCATGCAGTCATTCTTTCATTCAGCCAACAAAGTTAGTGTTTTACCATGTCCTGGCTCTCTGCTGTCATTTAGTGGTATGGAAGAGAAGACAGATGCCCTCCATGTTTATTTCTTTTCTTAAATTCCCCTGATGGTTGGTCCTTCCAGATGTAATTGAGCTTGTTGGTAGCCCCTGGGATGTCTTTCTGTAATGTCTTTGCTTATTGCTTTTCTCTGTATCAGTCCTGATCTTTCCTTTTGCAGTTCCTGTTCTATAGATGACTTCTGGGGCTCTTCTCTTTTTGTATATCGTCTTTTCCTCTAAGTATTGGAAGAATGACATAAACTGATATTTTTGAATCATGAATTTTTGTTCTATAATATTACATCTGTTCTTAATTCATGGTGTGAGTTTTCTTTCTTAAATGAGTTTTAAATGATTAAAGTAATTATGTACACAGTTAAAACTTATATAATACCTAAAGGCTTCTTATGAAAAAGAAATCCCTATGCATGTTTTTCTCGTTCTTGTCCTCTTACTCCCAAGCAAGCACCTTTAATGTATTTTAACTATTTCTTTGGGTACTTTTGTCTCTATCCCTAAATAATAAACTTTTGCTATTTATTCATGAATTAAGTTCTGACATTATTGCATGTTGTGTAGATGAGGACTTAGCACTGTTCATTCCCTGCCCCCTCCATCTTTCTAGTATTTTATCATTATTTTTAATTAAATTAATTAACAGAGTATTTATATTGTCCTAACTCTGTAACTGTTAGCCACTGTGGGGCCTAGTTGTATCCTGTGAATTTTGTTGTTGTTGTTCAGCTTTTCTGGGAGTATGTACTTGACTTTCTTTTCTTCTTGGAACCTTGTTGAGAGTGTTGTTTATACCTCCTGCTCCCAAATCTTTGTTTCCCAGGCCTTCTCCCTGGGGGCCTTGGTGGGAACCCACTCTTTGGGGCCTCACCCTGCTCCTGGGTGGACAGGATACTTCCTTGGCTGCTCCGCATCTTGCCTGAGTCTGGCCTTGAATTTTCTCCCAGGTCATGTCCTCTGCTTTCCTCTTTTCTGGATTATTGTTATTTTGTACAAAAATTCTTCATTGTTCCAAATCTGCTCTTTTGGCATTTGTACAACATATAGACCAAGTGGGGTAGAGAAAAGGTCCCCCCTCCTTTTTTAAGACGCTTGCAAATTTAAGAAACATTTTGAATCATTTAAAGAACACTATTAGTTTAAAATGCTCATGAACAGTTTTCTGTTACCAATTATGCATTGGAATACCAAAACTGAAATTGTTTTAGTGTCTCCTTAAACTTTGCTGTAGTCCATGGTTATTAACCAGATGTGCACCACCAGCAGTGATGGATGTTGACCTAAGTCTAGTGTAGATGTTGAATAAATAGTTGCTTGTTTTTTCTGCTTTCAAATAGCTTGTGGCTTGAAGAACAAAAATGCACACAGGCACAGAGGAGAAGAGGAGAAGCCATTCAGTCAGTGCGTGGAGTAGAAGAAGGCTAGTTTCTGGCCTTTCGGATGTTATGGGCCGTTGCTTCTCTTTTAGTGCAAGGGAAATGGTTACTTCTCCCCCATAAGTCTTGTAATTTTTCAGTTAGCCCCCATCAAAGGAAACGCCCAGGCCATAGGTGTAATGAAAAGTTGTAAAATGTTACAAATGCAGTCAATACCTTGTTCCACAATTGCGTTAGGAAATGGTGTGCAACATAATAAAAATCCTGGCTGCTAGAATATATAGTTTGCCATGTATATGGGGTTCCCTGTTTTCACAGAATTAGCATATATAATAAAAATGCCACAGGATTATACTCAAACTTGCTCAATCATCTCCTCATGTTGCGGCGTCTTTTGGTGCCGTGAGTGGGGGAATCCCAGACATCACCCTTGCCCTCCAGAGTCCAGGCATGTAACCACTGCAGAGTTCTGGTTAAGAGAGTACCAGGTAGCAAATAATTATGTATAACAAGTTATCACATTCAAACATGGCATATTTCAAAGCATTAAAATTAATGCTTCTGGTTCGGGTCCCCCCAAAGTAAAAGAATTTAGGTTCAGATAGTTAATTTAGGAGGCCTTCCCAGGAAGCACAGTATGGGGTGGAGGGGAAAAGCCTGCAAAGGGTGGGTTGATGATTTCTGAGTATCCTCTGTGTGACTGTGTAGAACATATCTCAGAGTTGGCACAACGACAGGTAAGGAAGCTGGGAGTTTGAACTCCCAACTCTCATTTCCCGGTGACTGAGATTACTTTGAGAAGCATTAACTTCCTGATGCTCTGGCCTGCCCTGCACTCAGGCCGGGCCTCTCCCATGGCCTGGTATAGGTGCTCCAGGTCAGAAGTCATGGTCTTATAGGCTATTGTCCACAGATGCTGTAGGTGACCTCTGGGCTGGGGACAAGTAGGGCCTTGACAATGTCTGCTTTAAGGCATTAACCTGGAAGATTTTGGGGCAGCTGCACTGATAGATACACACACGCATGAGCTGGCCTCAAACCTCTCAGAATGTCCCATGATGGCCTCAAACAAGCTACCACTGGGGCCTGAAGGTTGGAGCTGGGCCAGTGTGTGCTGTGCAGAGGGGAGTAAGCAGACCAAAGGAGACTTAGCTAAGTAAGAGTAATGGGACAGGCAACTGAACACCCCACTCCCACCCCTTCTATTTTTGCACGCCTACGAGGGCTTTTGTAAACAATGGGGAATTAGAAAACAAAATTAGCTTGCACGATTTCAGATGGCAGCAGATGCCTGCTGGCTTGATTTTTTTTTAATTCCCACAAAAATCTCAAGCAGAGTTAATGTATAAAAATTAGGTACCATGTGTGCACTTTGCTTCATAATGTTTTTATTAAGCAGGCAATTGATTTAAAAATAATACGTGGCAGTTGACATAATGGCAGATACTGTGGTGTGTATGGAAACATCCTCCTTGTATGTTTTGTCAGGTTTTCCATTACACAAGGACATTTTTCAAAAAAGCTTTCAGAATTATCACAGAATATGAAAGGATATTAAGTTACAATTTGATAAAACACACTGCCCAAATATATATATCAGTTGCTTTTTAAAAAATGGCTTTAGTCATCTAGAGCAGTGGTCCCAAACCTTTTTGGCACCAGGGACTGGTTCCATGGAAGACAATTTTTCCATAGATCGGGATGGGTGGAGGATGGTTTCAGGATGATTCAAGTACATTACATTTATTGTGTACTTTGTTTCTATTATTATTACATTGTATAATAATATATAATTGTCACTTGCCACTCACTGATAGGGTTTTGAAATGAGTCTGCAAGCAGGTGATTTATTATCATCTCTCTGTAGTCAAACCACTCTGCTAATATTAATGTGTATTTGAAGCCACTCCCCAGCACTAGCATCACTGCCTCAGCTCCACCTCAGATCATCAGGCATTAGATGCTCGTAAGGAGCACGCAACCTAGGTCCCTCGCATGCACAATTTACAATAGGTTTTGTGCTCCTATGAGAATCTAATGTTCCCACTGATCTGACAGGAGGCAGAGCTCAGGTGGTAATATGAGTGATGAGGAGCAGCTGTAAATACAGATGAAGCTTCACTCTCATCGCCTACTGCTTATCTCCTGCTGTGTGGCCCAGTACCTTACAGGCCACAGACTGGTCCATGGCCCGGGGGTTGATGACCTCTGACTTAGAGGTCATTTATGGAAGTAGGTTTCCACAGATTGGTTATAATTGCACAGCAGATTCACACTTCTCTCTTCTCAAATTTTTGCCAATATAATTTGATGATTGGAATTGGCCTTCCCTTCTTTCCCTTTCCCACCCTCTGCCACTCTGGCCTGTAAGTAGCAGAAGGAAGCAGGGAGAAACAAAATGGTCATGGACCCAGGGGCTTCCAGTAGCTCAAGAGATGTCCTGATTTTGAAGGCAAAGTGAATCTCTACAAAGTTGACACATAAACATTGGATGAGCACGTGAGAATGTGCTCTCCTTGAGCTTGAGTGCAGGTCTCTGTCATTCCCTAAAGAAACCACTCCTGCAGGTGTCCCATCCATGGTGGAGGGGCAGCAGCTGCTCTGGTCACCGCGTGGTCCCTTTGGGCTTTATGGCATCTGCATGGTGATGCTGGGAGGTTGCTTCCTGGTTTCTGTGGTCCAGCAGCGCACACTGAGGCACAAGGAACAAGCCAATCAACCTTGAAGAGATTCATGTGGATTGAATATTGCTGTGTTCTACAGCATGCTCATACATTGCCTTGAAAGTTTCAGTTATTCAACAAAAGAAATATTTAGTGTTGACTCGTTTTGTTTATCTGCAGGGTGAGAGAATGATCACACAGGAGGGCAGTGGGAGTTGGTGGACACGTAGGAAAGCCAATGGTCATTAAGGAAAGTCTGAAAGCTCTTGAAATGAGTTAAGGGGCTGGTGGTGGGTGTGGAGCATTTTGGTGAAGGGAACTTGGTGGGCATATTCTTTCTTTTCTGCTTCCTGTGGTTGCAGATTGAGCCTCCTGACATCAGCAGGGCCACAGGTGTGGGTCAGCACCCTCAGGAATAGTGCCTCGTGGTATCTTAAAAAGTAATTGCAGAGGAGACATTTGATCTTTATGACTTGCATCATAAGACTTTCTTGGAATCTTTTCAAGGGGTTGGTTGGAAAAGAACTTTTCCATCTACACCATGGTCTATAAAAATCATAGTAACCGACTTCATGAGGCTTGAGTTTTTCTTTTGTTATTTTCTTCCCTCCCTAATTAGATTTTGCTCATATATGGGACAGAACAGTCTGGCAGGAAGTAACCAGCATTAAAGTAACGCAGACAGGGCTGTGCCTGCCATGGCCCTAGCAAGAATAGAGACAGGGTTTGCTGCCCTGGGCCTGTGGCTGACCCCAGAAGCCCCCTTCAGGTGATGTTTGCTCCACAAGGAGGCCAGGTCTACTGGAGGCTTCGCTGGGAGCTGGAGACTTGGTGCACTTCCCAGCCTGGCCACAGCCTGGGAGTGGCCTTGGCCGTGCTCTCTCTCCACTGACCTCACCTCCACAGTGCTCCAGAGCCGTCTGGGAATCATCATCATCATCTCTGCCCTTGACTTCTTGGAATGCTAAAAGTGACAAATTGTCAGAATCTGAAGGGTCATTTATTTCCCGAGTGTGCAGACAGACTTTAAAGATTAACATCTTATGTCCATGGGCCCTTTGAGGAAGGAGGCTTTTTTGTTTTTTGTATGTTAACAGTAGGCTCAAAAAAATAGAAAAAGTAAGATCTGCAGTGGTTTTCATGGGCTGCATGAGGCCATATGAGGACTTCTCCAAGAAGCTGTAATTTCTCACCATCAGTCCCCCAACTCATGTGGGAAGCCAGTTTCAGATACCATCTCCCTGTAAGAGTGGCCCTTCCATCAGGAGTCCTAAGTACCTGTTTTGGTCTCAAGTCACTTGCAAAGAAGCGAGTTTTCTAGAACCCTCTCAAAACTGCACCTAGCGCCTAACAGCCTGGTGGGGCTGGATGTTCCTGAGTGAAGCGGGCAGGGGGGTGGCCACAGCAGACGCAGGTCATCTGCATAGCTCCGTGTAAACCCTTCTAGACTAGGTAGGTGTTATCAGCTGCAGGGCAGCAAACCTGAGCGTCTCCTGGAGCGAGTGGCATCCGGGGGAGGCTGGTCTGACTGTCCACGGAGCACTGAGCACTCCATTACCCTTCAAGATGCTCCTCGCAGCTCGTTAGTGTCCACAGAAGCCTCAGCTTGCTCATTTGTTGTGTTACGTCTGTTGCACTGCTGGATCATTCCCCAGGGGGAAGGGGTCAGTCTTTAAAGCTGTTTCAGAAGTGCTATTTGGAATAGGTGTGCACGAACAGGGCAGGCAGGGTGAGTCCCTGTTTATTTGCTGGCTCAGAGCATGTGGCCATGTTTCCCTTCATGCCCAGGGTCCTGGGCAGCCAGTCTGTGCGGGTGGCAGCACATCACTTATAGAGAAGCAGGCGGGGGAAGGGAAGGACCGATGCCCCGCCCAGGGGTCTGTGTTTCCTTTTCTTGGAGAGACAGCTACTCCTGCATTGTGAGAAGGACTCACCTGGAGTGCTCATACCTGCGTGCGCTGTTTCCTTCTCTCAAATGCTGGCAATGAGCTAGTTAGTCACAGGGCGACATGAGCAAAAGTTTGAGCTTCTCCTTCTTCTGAGGCCATTACCTTGTCACTGTTCAAACAAAGCAGGTCCTGGTCATTCCCTTCTGCACTAACTCATGCAGTGTTTAGTGTGGGCCACACTGTCGCATCACCGTGGCTGTCTGAACTAATGGGGAACTTGGGAGAAAGTTGTTCCCAGGGCTCCCAGACACTGGTGGTGCCCCACCTGCTGTGCTTTGCCACGGCTGGTCTGTTCCCCAAGTCTTTGGAGTTGGTTATCACCAGCAGTGCAGTGACAACTCACCAGCCACTCCCAGATGGGGACACTTCACCCTAATCGTAATTCAACCCTTGCTCTTTCTCGGCTTTTCCCGGGGTGCCCCACCCTCACCTTGGCCTCTTGCTCTTCAGCCTCCTCGTGCATTCCTTGACTTTGTCTTCAGTCATCTGCTTGGCAGTTCCTGCGCCATGGCCTGCGCTGCCGTATGGTCTCCCCCTAAATGTGTCTCGCAGGGCAGTATGAACACACGGAGGATGGCACTGTCCCTGAAATGTGCAGCCTTCTTCGCCCCCCATCAGGACCTTGCCTCCCACCCCGCCCTCAGCCCCAGCTTCCATTGGGCCCCCCATACCTGCCTCCACCAGCCCCTTCATGACCTCCCTGAGCTTGGGCGCCCACGCCCCTCTTGAGGGTCACCCTCTGGCCATCCTGTGCTCCTTCTTGTGATGCCCGGATGCTGGCCGCTGTCTTGGACTGCCCCCTGCTCTGGCGGGGCCCCAGGTCCCTGTGTGCTGGGCTGCATGTTTGCCTGATGCTAGCGGCTGGGCTGGGCCCCGCTCTGTGCCTGCCCTGTATCAGTGGACGGGCCTGGGGCCAAACTCGTCTCCCTCACCCTGTGTGCCTCTTCCACTGCCACTGACAGGCCACACCGGACAAGTGCCAGGGACGTTAGAGAGCTCGCTCCAGCCCTCTCTGCTTTCGGGGCTTCTCCACTCTGCTTCCTCAGCCAGCCTTGTTCCCAGCTGAGGAAAGTCAAGTCATTGTTGTATTTGCTTCTTCTTACTCCTTTCGCCATCAGGCAAAAACGTACAGGCAAACTGAGGTTCTGGAGCAGTGTGTTGGTAAACCACTAAGGAGCTGGACTCGTGTTAGGACCAGTTTTTCTTTAATTTGGCAAATGGAGATGTCCCTGAGGTCCCTCCCTACGTATTCTATCAATGAAGACAACTACAAAGAAGGCTGCATGCAGGTAGAGTGGTGGGGGTTGCCAACACCCCAGCTTTCTCTACTTTAAAATGGGTATTATAATTGTAACCTTCGTACTTGCCAAGTACTTAGAACAGGGCCTGGCTCGTCATAAGTGAAGACTGCCAATTATTCATCTGGTGGGCAGTCATCCCCCGAAAGCCAGGCGCTTGGCTTGGTTCTCCTCTAGGTTCCTGGTACTTAGAATAGGGCATGACTTGTGACTGGTGCCCAGTAAAAATCTGTGAAATGAAGTTCGTAGATTAAGCAAGAGAGGGCATGCGGCTTCCTGGAAAGAATGTGGAGTTTGTGTTTAGAGGCCTGGAGGTTGGTCCTATCTCAGCTACTCACATGCTAAGAAACCCCACACAAGTCCCATAGCCCATGAATATCCATTTTCTCATTTACAGTAGACTCTCACTGACCCGGCACCATGGGGATTGGTAGATGTCAGGTACATATAAGCAGACTCTTCGTTAACCAGCATTCAAGCAGTCGGCACTCTCAAGCAACCGGCAAAATGTTTTTCGGTTAACGAAGAGCCTGCTGTGCTTCAGTGGGTGTGTTACAAGATACTTTGCTTTCAGCTGCAAGCTCTGTATGCCTACCTGAGTGTGGCTTCAACACTGGAGCTTGATGCCTCCTGACCAGGACAGCCAATGCCTCCTGCAGAGGCCTCTGTGTACCTTTGCATGTCCCCTCCTTATTCAGAGCTGCCAACGTTCCAAAGCTTGTCTCCTCCCCGGGTCTCCTTGCACCTGTGTTTATTAGGGAGGGATGCCTTTCTCTGAAGCCCCCTGCAGCCCCCTCAGGTCTTGATGGCTATGATTTCTCTCACACACCTTTGTGACAGCAGGGTCAGACCTTGTCGTTTCTGAAATAGAAGGCTGCTCGTGCCCACAGGGGCAGGAGGAGGGAGCTAGGAGGATGACTGTAGCTGTGCTGCAGGCAGCTGACAGTGGCTTCTCCATGGACCACTGATGATAACGTAGCTATTTGGGGGTTGTTAAGAGCAAACAGGATCACATAGGTGGAAATGTAACATGGGGATTTCTAACAGGTTGCCCACATCTATCCCATTGACATGACACTTGTCCAGATACTGTTTAAAAAGAAAAAATGAATGCCCTTAGGTGGAGCTTGTCCTCTCCAGTGTGACCACAGTCTCCACCGTGCCCCATTGTCTTATACTTAGTTACTTCACTCACTTTAATATCTGCCTGGTTCTTCAGTGTATTTAAGTTTGCAGGCCCTGTGGTAGAACACTGTAATATCCATGTTTAACTAATTTATTCTTATGTTTTGTTTTAATAATTAGAGCATAGGCATTTTTTGTTTTAAGATTTATTTTATTTGAGGGAAGGTGAGAGAGAGAGACAAACAGACAGACAAAGAGAAGAGGGGAAGGCCCAGAGCAGTCTCTATAGTTGTACATCATTAGTTGTGACATGATTTCATTCCACACAGGTGGGTGTGGGGCTACAGGGGGTGGGAACCAAACTGGGGGCCTCCCGCATGGGAGGCGAGAACCTTTGCCACCATCCTGATGGTTATCAGTTGTGCCACAGTTCAGCATATGGGTTTTGCACGGGCCAGGGCCAGTACTCAATCCCTGGACCTCATGGTTACAAGGCAAGTGCTCAACTTGTTGAGCTGTCCTGGCATCCCCGGGCATCTTAATTTAAAAGAAAATCATTTATTTTCTTAGTGGATTTGGTCATGAGTTGGGGAGGTTTGGATCAGATATTCTAGTCCCCCCCTCCCCCCTGGCTTTGGCCCTCTTTTTTGATTCACCATGAGAGGTGCAGGCAGTCACAGGACAGTAACTGGCCCCTGACAGTGTCTGTGCCCAGAGCTGCCCTGGGAGGTTGGCTCTCTCTCTAAGGTACAAGACTCAGCCAGTTTGGTTTGGACAGTGTCTCCTTTGTAATGTGGACACTCTCATCAGTTAATTAAAAAACAAGTAAATAAAAACCCAAAAGTACTCTGATTTAGTGGTTGTAGATCACGTGTTCACAGGGTCGATAGTGGTTTCTGTTTCTCCTTGATAATCATCTTCCTGCTAATTTGAAAGCTTCTGATCTGTACATGGGTCCATATGCAGTACCAATTTCTTTTCTTTCTCTTTTTCTTTTTTTCTCATTTGTTTCCTCAAAAAAAAAGTAAAACAAAAATCCAATTGCTTTCTTGCCTTAAGATGTAAATTCCACATTTTGGCTGCATTAGGTTCCAAGTTTTCTGAGAAAAGGCTTAAATTTATTAGGTTAGTTCACAATGTTCTCGCAGAGAACTCGACTCGGAGGCATGGAGCCATATGTCGTTGGGATTCTTTTAAGATAAATAATGTAAGAGAATCAGCATTACATTGTTTACAGAAACTTGGGTTCTGCTTGTTGCTTCAATAATTATCACATGTGACTTACAAGCGTGGTCCGTGGTGGAGTGGAAGGTCAGTGATGTTTCTGCAGTTTTGTACTCTTGATGGTGGCTCAAAGCAGTGTGGAATCAGAGGGCTGCTGCAGAGACCAAAGAGCCTCTGAGAAGCTTGCTTTCATTGGTTATTGTTCCCTTTCACCCCTCCTGTTCCCCCCTCGCCCTCAATCTGGCTTCTCAACAGCTTTAAAGAATAGAAAGTGACTAACAGGCTGGATCACAAATGGCCTTTGCGTGAGGTTGAATGTTAGCAGTGAGGGGAGGCTTAGCTTGGTTATGTTACTCGTGATACATTTTCTGTATTTACCTCTAAAAGGGGGGAAACAAAATAGGAAGCGTTACTTTTTAAAATAAAAATCATGCTTTCTCAATGTCTGAGTTGGACAGGTTCATGATTTTATATATAGATATGTATGTGTGTATACTCATATGTAAAATGTGTCTATAGACATGCATATATGGAATATACACATGTATAAACACATATATAGACACTGATGTAAATGTAAACTGCTGGCAGCAGAAGGCAGTATATCACAGTTCACTGCACAGCATTGACTTCCAGATGTTTATATTTCAGAAACTAGGAATATAAAAATAAAAATGAAATCGGGGTCCAGTATGACTTGCCAACCTCAAGTTCTCAAAGATCATTAAAACAATTTTTTTCTGTGATGGACGTTAACTAGATTTATTGTAGTGATCATTTTGCAATACAGTTGACCCTTGAACAACAACACATGGTTGAACTGCATGGGTCTACGTACAAACATTTTATTTTCTCTAACTTACTTTATTGTAAAAATACAATGTATAATTTATGTAGCATACAAAATATTGTTAATTGACTGTTTATGTTATTTGTAAGGCTTCAGGCCAACACTAGGCTATTGGTAGTTAAGTTTTGGGAGAATCAAATGTTATGTGTAGATTTTCGACTACATGGGATGGGTGGGATGGGAACAGTGTCAGCACCCTAACTCCTGCATTGTTCAGGGGTCAACTAAACATACAAACACTGAATCATTATGTTGTACACCTGAAACAAATACAATGTTATATGCCAACAAATTTTTTTTTAATTGTGATAAAATGTACCATACTAATAATTATTTTAAGTGGTTCAACAATGTTAAGTGCATTTACATTGTGCTATGTAAGTTCATTTTGCTAAACAAACAAAAAAAAGAGTGAGACAAAAGGACCCCATTTACTATCCTCGTCATTTCATAAAAGAGCGTTTTAACACTGAAGGGAAACAAGAAAGGGAGGCTGTCAGATGAAGAAATTCCTTCCTAATCTGTAGTAGACTAGTACAGAGAAAAATAATCATCCATGGAAAAATAATAGTACAGAGAAAAATTAGCAAAGAGTGCTGTATATACCGGTAGCCATTTCTCAGATTTAATAAAACACTAACCTTTTGTCATCTTTGCTCCAGGTTATTTCTATTCAGAGCGCCTGTACATGGACCATTTGTTACCAGGCCATAACGGGACCAAGAAGCTTGTCCCAGAGTGAAATCAGCTATACCACTAAGCACATAATTTAGTGGCTGATACTTTTCACAGAGAGACTTTGTTGGTAAAGGCAGCTGTGTGTTGTTTACCTCCTGGCACAAATGTCTGTCATCAGCAGTCCACATGCCAGTAGCAAGCAGATCATGGGGCAGCACCGGGCAACAGCCCTGTTCTAGAGCTGTTTATGTTTCTATAGAGGTAGAAGCTGATGGTGACAGTTGAAGCCCATGTATATTCATTCTGCTGTGATCCCGTTCTCTTCTCTTTCTCTCCAAAGTTAACTAGTGTACTAAAGTTGGTTTCTATTATCCTTCCTCATGTATCTGCATGTGCCCATTAGAATATATAGTGTTATTTTGTGTAAATGGAATCCTGCTTTATATAGCCTTCTGAAACTTGGTTTGCATAACATGATTTTAAAGACTTATCCACTTGGTACATGTGCATCTGCTTTACAGTATTGCTTTGTATGACTGTACGACATTATATTTATACTCTTGTCAGTGGATATTTGGGTTGTTTTTAGCTTTTTGCTAATATAAACACCATATTGCACATTCTTAGGAGCTTTGCCTATGCACACAAGACTGGATTTATCCAGGGGAGTTATTTGGGAGGAGAATTGGTGGGTAAAAGGTGAAGCGATACCTTTATTCACAAAATCGAATTAGCATGTTAACTGACCTAGTTTACTACAACTTTTCAGGTAAATGGGGAGTGGGAAAAATAGTAAGTCAATCAATATAATAGTAATAGACCATCAATAAAATGGTTTCCTGGAGATTATTGATCTATCTGTCTAAAGGCTTAGCTCAAAGCCTGTCTATAATAGATGATCTGGCAGTTGGCTATAATGACTTTTCTTTGGATGTGGGACAAGGACTAGCAGGGAGAAGCCAAACCTTTAATACATTAAGTCTGCCACTTTCCATGTGAACTAGAGAACGTTTGCGGTCTTAATCTGGGAGGCGGATGAAATTGGGTGTTGCTGTCTCTTTGTTACAGATGCTTTTTTGGTTCAAGACAATGCAATGGGCCAAAATCCCATTCTCTGCATGGTTCTTAGTAGACCTTTTTGGGAGTGGCTGTGCTGTTGCTCAGTGTCAAATGATCTGAATTCTTTCAGCCATCTAGTCTGTGGGTTCTTTGAAATAGTTGGGGAGAAGTGGACCCAGATTCCTTTGGGGTTGGACATCAGAGGCATGTCCCTGGTTTGTCTAGATGACTCTGAGAGGGCCCCTGTGGCCAGCATCCCTGTGTAGCCACCACATAGCACTTGGCATTTTGGCTATGGATGCGTCAAGTTCAGAGTCAAAGAACAGAGTGAGAACTGAGACAGTGTCTAAATGGGCTGTACTTTATTTGCAGCCTCTGTTGTCTTTAGCAAATAGTGGAGTGTTTTGATCACTCTTTTAAAAAACAATGATTGGGAAGACAACTTGATAAGAAAAAGCTATAGAGGCATCAAAGGAAAAAGAACAGACTAGAAGCCTTTTCATTTGTAGGACCATCTCAGTCTGTCAAAGAAGACTGAGTTAACTATTTCCAAATACTGTGTGACAAGTTATGGGGGCAGCGGGAGTCGAAAGAGATTACACATGTGACTAGTCTGTGTTAATAATTCAGGTGTTGGGAAAAGCTGGGATGGCTCAGCAGGTTGAGCGCTCGCTTTGCAGCCCCGGAGACCAGGGATCAAGTCCTGGCTCCGGCCCATGCGGACCCATATGCTGAACTGGGGTGTGCCCCCCCAGTTCAGTTCTTGCCGGGGCCTATGTGGGAGCCCCCGGCCCGGTTCCTGCCCTGTGCGGCCCCGCGCCCACCTGTGGAGTGAAACTATATGGAAAACCAGTGCTGTCAACTATGGAGACTGCTCTTAGCCCTCCCCGTTCTCTCTGTCTCTCTCTATCTGTCTGTCTGTCAAAAACCAATAAAATTAATTAATTAATTAATTAATTTAAAAAAATAATAATTCAGGTGCCTTACTGATAAATGTTTAGTATATAATTTGGTACATCTGACCCACTAGAGTCACCAGGTTATCAGACAAAAGCTTTTTCATTGGTTGCTGCTTGTAAAATAATTGGTGTTTTAGATATATAGGCACATGTTTACATTTGCAAAGTAATTTCTTTTACTTTTTATAATCAGCTGTCAAAGCTTGAAAAACAGCAGCAGAGGAAAGAAAAGACCAGAGCCAAAGGGCCTTCTGAATCCAGTAAAGAGAGAAATGCTCCCCGGAAAGAAGACCGCAGTGCCAGCAGCGGGGCCGAGGGCGACGTGTCTTCCGAACGGGAGCCGTAGACCTCAGGGACGGAGCCCAGGTAGGAGAGGCCCCTCCCCAGCTCTGTCTTTCCACATCTGGGGCAAACAGCAATGAATAGAGAACAGCATGGCTTTTGAGGCCGAATTCATTTTATGGACACACATGTGTAGCTTCTTTAAATTGCTGACTTCTGGCGTGAAAATAAAAGTTGAGATGCAGGAAGGTAAGGGACCCACGGCCTGGGTTGTTCACCTCGGTGGTTCTGTGTGTCACTTTCCTCAGCTGTCAGTCAACAACTGCTGCTATTAGCATGTCTAGAGTGTTCGCAGGTCCAGAATCCAGACCAGGAGCTTCCCCAGAGCTATCACCATTGGTCCGTCCTCTCCATTCTTGCTGTCCACAGCCCCAGTGGGGACAGTCTTCATCTGCAGCAGCCTCTGTCATAATTTCCTGCCTCATGGCCCACCATACTTCACTTCATCCTGCATGGCACTGCCAGTTTGCTTTTCCCAAAGCAGGGTTTTATTCTCATCACTTCTACACCCAGGAATGCATCGGGGTTCATTGTAGCATTGACTTCGCCTCCCTGCTCAAAGATCAGAGGTCTCCTGATTCAGCCATCTTATGGCCTGTTGCTCAAGTTCATTTCCCCAGTGAACACATTATTGAGAGCCTCTTATTCTCCAGAGTTCACAAGTGGAGGGAGCAGCATAAAAACCATTATGCTGCAGAATGGTACATTGTGGTGAAAGGACATGGGGTGGGGTAGGGAGGGAAGGCAGGGACGCTCCAGGAGAACTCTGGAACTGGACCTCGAAGAACATGTAGAAATGGGAAGGTGAGGGGTGGGGGTAGGGAGCTGCCTAAGCCAAGAGAAAAGCAGATGCAAACATTGGGGCTAGGAACAGGGACAGGTGGGTTTTAGAGCAGAGGTAGTGGAGAATGGCCAAATTATTAGGGACAAGTGGAGGGTGTTTGTCTACAGAGCTTCCCTGAAGTTAGGGAAGTAGGAGGGTTCTGGCCAGAAGGGTCTGGTGTGCAACTGTGAGAAACCTGGACTTCATCCTGGTGGGGTGGGGGACTTGGAAAGGTTTTAAGCATACACGTGATGTAATCAGATACAAAGTTTAAAAAGCCCACTCTAAGCAGCTTGGGGAGTGGGGCTGGAAGCACACAGGCCAGTTTGGAGGCAGTTGCAGAAATCAAGAGAGAATCAAGGTCTGGTGTACATTTTGGAGCCTTCAGCTTATAGACTGTGGCTCCAACCAAGTCAGCATACGAGTTTATCCTGAAGATGCCAAATTGCAGGAGAGAACATTAATTTAGAAGGTAGTTTTCTGCCTTCTTTCCCTTATGAAAGGGGAGGGGGTTAGAAGTCTATGAAATGTCCTGTAGGATGTATACTACTAGATATTGAGAGCCCATACTGATAATTGGGTGCAGAGGAAACAGCTCACAAGCGTAAAGAGACCAAAGGAACAACAGAGAGTTCAGAAAGGATGGGCTGTCTGTTCACGGACTAGCAGGCTGGGGGACGGATTGAACGGGACTCTCCTCCTGTTTCTGTGGAGCTGCTTCTCAAGCTTCTCCTGCCCCTGGGGAACATGTTGCAGAGAACACCCTGGCACCCTCCTGCTCCCTGAATGAAGGATGAAGGGTAGACTGATCTGGTGGCCAGAGAGCAGCATTCACTAGGCCAAGTTTTCATAGTGGGTAGTTTCTTGGTTCAGAAGAAAAATCCTTGGACCTTTCCTGTTTCCGCTCCTTGGGCGGAGAGCAGCTGCCTGGCTGTCATGCATTTACTCTCAACCCCTTCAGGCACAGCACCGTGTCTTTGCCCTTCAGTGTTACGTTGTAAATAACAGCCCCTTCCCCAGTGGGCTGGGACCATACAACAGGTTGAAAAACATTAAGTTTTCAGACTCCCATGATGAACTCAATGAAAGGAAAAGGAATAAAACTATGAACACTCATTCCCAGTAACCAAACCTGGCTTATCAATCTAAACACACACACACACACATACACACACACACACACATACTCACACTCAAATGTACCTTGGAGCTTTGTATTTTCAAAATGGCTTTAAATTTTTAATGCCACCTAGTTGATTATTTAAATATTTAATTTTTTATGGCTTATACTTTTATTTATCTATTTTTAATTATAGTTGACATATTATATTAGTTTCAAGTGTACAACATAGTGATTAGACATTTATGTAACTTAGGAAGTTATTACCACAGTAAGTCGAGTAACCGTCTGTCATCACACAAAGTTATTACAATACTGTTGACTATATTTTCTATGCTATACATTATTACATTCCTGTGACTTATTTATTTTATAATTGGAAGTGTCTACCTCTTAGTCCCCTTCACCGCTTTTTTTTTAATGCCCATTTTCCTACCCGCTCCTCTCTGGCAACCATCAGTTTGTTCTCTGTATCTGTGGGTCTATTTTGTGTTTTATTTGTTTATTTATTCTGTTCTTTAGATTCCACATATGTGAGATCATATCGTATTTCTCTTTCTCAGTCTGACTTATTTTACTTAGCATAATGTCCTTTAGGCCCTTCTGTGTTGTCACAAATGGCAAGATTTTATTCTTTTTTATGACTACACACACACACACACACACACACACACACACACACACACACCACACATGATGGACACCTAGGTTGCTTTCATATCTTGGCTATTATAAATAATGTGGCAGTGAATATAGGAGTGCCTATCTCTTTTTGAATTCCTATTGTAGTTTTTTTTTTTTTTTTTTGATACATAACCAGAAGTAGAATTGCTGGGTCATATGTAATTTTTATTTTTAATTTTTTGAAGGACTTCTGTATTGTTTTCCATAGTTGGCTGCACTAATTTACATTCCCATCAACAGTGCACGAAGGAACCTCTTCTCCATGTCCTCGCCAACACTTAATTGGTGACATTTTTATTACAGCCATTCTTACAGGTGTGAGATAATATCTCATTGTGGTTTTAGTTTGCATTTCTCTGATGATTAGTGACATTGAGCATCTTTTCATATATTTATTGGCCATGTATATGTCCTCTTTAGAGAAATGTCTATTAAAATTCTGTCTATTTTTTAATCAAATTGTTTATTTTTCAATGTATGAGTTTCTTACATATTTTGGATATTAACTCCTTATTGGATATGTCATTTGCAAATATCTTCTCCCATTTAGTGAGTTGCCTTTTGTTTTGTTGATAATTTCCTTCACTGTGTAAAAGCTTTTTGTTTGATGTAGTCCCATCTGTTCATTTTTGCTTTTGTTGCCTTTGTCTGAGGAGACATATCCAAAAAAATATTAAGATCAATGTCAAAGAGTTTATTTACTGCCTGTGTTTTCTTCTAGTAGTTTTATGTTTTCAGGTCTTATATTTAAGTCTAATCCATTTTTAGGTTTTTTTTTTTGTATATGGTATAAGAAAGTGGTTTAGTTTCATTTTTTTGTATGTATCTGTCTAGTTTAATTGATACCTTTTTAAAATTGTATTTATCAACTTGCTAACATATTTAATATTTTGGTTTTTGCTTTAACTATGTCTGACCAATATTTTGAAAATCTTTGTTTTATCTATTGAGGGGTATTGAATTCTACTGTTAAAATCAGTGTGAAACATAACAGCTTTTCATTTGTGTTAGAATTTGGCTTCAGGATAACTCCAGGAGACAGTGTACCATGGACATCAGTGTCCTGTGGCCACTGGGCAGCCTGGAGGTGACTTTGCCATTTCTGTGGCAGAAAAAACACCTAAGGGCCCAGGTACATAGAGGAAGTGACAGTAACTGTGGTTCACAGAACTTCCCAGAGGACATGTTTGCAAAAAGAAAGCCGAGCACAAAGAAAGAAGGGCAAGAGGTGAAAGTGGATGTTTCTAACATCTCCCTCTTAACATTTCTAAAATTGATGAAAAATTTAAAAATCTGTAATTGAATTTGTTCTCAAGATAGTGCAGATTGGTAGCATAGAACTTGGGATAAATTGTACTGTTGTCGTGTCAAACACCCAAAAAGAACTAGCCAGAGGGGGGACACAGCAGTGGAGGAAGCCGACTCAAGGGGCACAGTGTTCTGTGGAGTAGACAGATGTGCTTTCCTTCCGCTTTCTGTTCGCTGCAGCCAGTATCATCATTATGGCCCTAGGGAAGAGGTCGGGAGAGAGTGATTACGGAGGAATGATGTACGGTAGGCAGAAGCCCCACCTGATAGGAGGGAAGGTAAAAGAAAACCCTCAGGTGAGCAGGGTTTTCTCACTGGTAGAGAGAAGAGGGGCAGCTGGAGGGGATGCCAGGGGCATTCTGGCTCCTTGCTCCAGGCCACAGTCCTTGGGGTGGGAGTCAGGTTGATGGGAAAGCTGGAAGCCATGAGGGTGGGCTGGAAATTCGGGGAGAGACTGCCATGCACGATGGCTCCCGCTTTCCACAAGACTGCTGCAGCTGAGCGAAAGGATGGCTGGACAGGGTTAGGCATCGCAAGGTGGAAGGAGTTCATGAAGGGGCTCATCTTCCTTGTGTGTGTGTGGGGATGGGGGCGGGTGGGGAGCACAGAAGAGAGCTGGTGGACATCTACTGGGCCCACCGTGGGTCTTGGTGGAAGGGGCAAGGTGGGCTTGCCCTAGAGATTGTAAAGAAACAACTTCATCCAGGAGTCATGGCCTCAGCTCTTAAAAGTACTGATGGTCCCTGCAGCCTTAGAAATGGCCTCCCTCTGGTCTCCTGGATGAGACTTGAGGGGTCTGGAGTGCTATGAGAGCTGAGGTTAGACATCTGGCCCCTGAGCTGTCGAGTGGCCCTCAGTGGTGGACACCATGGCCCTGGTGCCGAGCCACACAGGCCACGGAGGACTCAGAGCTGTTCTGACGCTGAGGTCAGACAGTGTGACTACGCATGCAGGGTTTACTGTGCTGCTACTCGGTGGGGTGGAGGTGCATGGAGAAGTTGGGATGGGCTCAGGAAAATGCAGAAACCATGATTTTTTCTGTACATTTATGCAGTACCATGTGGGTTTTGACTAATTGCAGGAGGAAAACCATGATTATTATTCTTTTAAAGATTTATTTTTATTGTTTTTGACAGAGAGAGAGAGAGAGAGAGAGAGAGAGAGAGAGAGAGAAAGAGAAAGAGAAAGGGGAGGGCCCAGAGCTGTCTCCGTGGTTGCACATCATTAGTTTTCTACATAGTTTTCATTCCACAGGTGAACATGGGGATGTGGAGGGCAGGAATTATCTAGGGGCCTCCCTCATGGGAGGCACACCCCAGCTCAGCACATGGATCCGCAAGGGCTGGGACCAGGATTTTATCCTTGGACCCCAGGGCTGCAAGATGAGTGCTCAACCTGCTGAGCCATCCCGGCTTCCCAAAAACCATTATTTATTGACAGTTTAGGTAGGCTTCCAAACTATTAGTCAGCACAGTGCTGGTGGGTGGTGCTGATGTCCGGCGTGAATGGATATAGGTGTGAGGTCCTCTGAGCCTCCATGCTGGTTGCCTCTGAGACACCCACGTCCAGCTGAGGACCAGGGAGAGGCTGTGGCGGCACCCCTACTTCTGGGAATTTAGCCACATTCCCAGATTGCAGACCCTGAAGGGGGCTAGTCTAAAGGACGGCTGGCACTCCAATTTTATAGTTGGGGCTTTTGTTGCCCCTTCTGATGAAATTCATTATCCCAGCAGACCCACAGAATTACCACCCAATATTCAGATTTCTCTAAGAGTTGAATTAAGTAGTGACAGAAAGTGACTTTGGCATTTGCTCTGCTCCACAGAATAACTTCAACCCCCTCCCCTCTCCCACACACCCCAAAGAGGAGAGCTGCAGTTTTCATTTGCTTTTCTTGAAAAACAGACAGAGCTCCAGGCAGCCCCACGGGCCCTAAGGCGAGCAGCTTTGAGTTTCCCAGGCATGAGAGAGAAAGAAAAGGCCGGAGAAGCCGCATGACCTTGGGCATATTTTTCTTTGAAAATGAGTCAGAAACTCTCATGATTCAGAGGACATTCCCGTGGTGTCAACATTTCTCTCACATTGGAAATGCTGGTTCTTATTTATTAAATGGACATGAAACTGCTAAAATTAACTTCATGTTTGTCCTCTGTCTCATTCCTTCAGGCTCCCTCACCTTTCAAGGTTTTCTGTGAGGCTGCAGCAGTTTCCCCCGCTTCCTGGCCACAGTTAAAGGTGTGAGGGCAACTTCTCACTAAAAGAATGTGGTTTCTGCTATTGATTGCAGGTTCAAGTATCACCTCATTGGCGTATTTACTTAACTGTCCTCATTAGGATGTGAGAGGACCATGCTCTTGTCCAGCACCTTACATTTCTGTCCTCAAATGTCAACACACTTGAAAACAAACAAGGGAAGTGTTTTGGAAGCTGCCATCTGTTTGCTTTTACAACTTGACCTTTATCTGAATGGTAAGATGTGTCCCGGCCGAGCACATTTCTTCTTAATGAGCTAGAAGAGTTTTGTTCTGTTATAAGGATATTCCATCACTTTTCACTGTCCCCCACTCCACCCCACTCTGGAAGGTAGAATCTCTTTTCATGCAAAGTGAAGGAAGCTTTACTTTGCTTCCCTGTGTCAGCGTTCACACCACTTGCCCAGACCATGTGCTGGCATTTATTTCATGGTGTAAAACTAGCTGTGCCTCTGAGGTGGTGTTTTCATTTTTTTTTTTAACTTAAAACAATTTTTTTCTGTAGTTGCCCTGGAGTTTGCCATATACACTTTAAACTAAGTCCTTTAAATAACACTGTACCACTTCACATGTATTACAGGTACCTATAGCAGCATTTCCCAGGTCCTCTCTCCCATCTGTTGACATTACTTGTCATTCATTGTACTTTTCATGTGCTGTCTAACCCAGTATATTATTACTAGTATTATTTTATAAATATTTTAGATGGATTAAAAATAAGAAAAAGGAAGATCTTATTGTACCTTAATTTCTTCTCTATACTCTTCCTTTCATTATGTGAACCTGTGCTCCTTTTGTCTGAAGACCTTTTCGCATTTCTTGCAGTGTATATCTAAGAAAGTCTTCATTTCTCTGTTACTTTTGGAGGATAATTTCAGTGGTATAGAATTCTAGATTGGTGTTTTTTTCTTTCTGTACTTCAAATATTTTATTCTATGCTCTTCTTGCTTGCACGCTTTCTTCTGAGAAGTCCTCTGCAATTCTCACCCTTGTTCCTCTATAGCAGGTTTGTCCAATCCGTGGCCCAGGACAGCTTTGAAAGTGGCCCAACACAAGTTCATAAACTTTCTTAAAACATTATGAGATTATTTTTGTGATTCTTTTTTCTTTCTCAGCTCATCAGCTATTGTTAGTGTATTTTATATGTGACCCAAGATAACTCTTCTTCCATTGTGGCCCAGTGAAGCCAAAAGTTTGGATACCCCTTCTCTATAGGTAGGGTGAGTTCGCAGCTTTCCCACCTTCCTCCCCACATGCTACCCTGGACTTTTTTTGCCGCTTGTATATGACTTGCCTAGGTATGGTTCCTGCCTGGTATTCTCTGAGCTTCCTTGATCAATCATTAAGTTCGGAGTGTTCTTGATCGTTATTACTTCAAATATCTCTTCTCTGTTCTCTCTCTTCTCCTAGTATTCCAGTTATTTATATGTTAAATTGTTTTTTGTTTTTTTTAAGATTTAGTTTGTTGTTTGAGAGAAGGTAAGAGAGAGAGACAGACACGAGAACGGGGGCGGGCCCAGAGCAGTCTCCATAGTTGTATATCGTTAGTTTTTTTGACATAGTTTCAGTCCCCACAGGTGGATGTGGGGCTGCATGGGGCAGAATCGAACTGGGGGGACTCCCTCATGGGAGGCAAGAACCTTTACCACCTTCCTGGTGGTTACCACCTGTGTTGGAGTTTAACGTATGGATTTGCATGGGCTGGGGCCGGGATTTGATCCCTAGCCTCTTGGTTGCAGGGCAAGCGCTCAACCTGTTGAGCTATCCTGGCATCCCTATATTTTAAATCTTGTTTGCAGTTGCTCCACAGGTCTTGGATGTTCTCTTCCTTTATCCTCCCAGTTTTTTTCTCTCTCTGTATTTCAGTTTAGAAAGCTTGTATTGATCGATCTTTAAGCCTACTGATTCTTCCCTTGGCTGTGTCCAGTCAACTGATGAATCCATCAAAGCATTCTTCATTTCTATTGCAATGCTTTTTTATTTCTAGAATTTTCTTTTGATTCTTTCTTGGGGTTCCCATTTCTCTGCATACATTACCCATCTGTTTTTGCATATTGTCTACTTCTCCATTAGAGCTTTTAACATATTGATTATAGTTACTTTTTCTTTTCTGATAATTTTAACATCTGTATTATATCCAAGTCTTGCTCTGATGATTGCTTTGGGATTTCTGAGCTTCTGGAATCAGTAAATGAATGTTTTAAAAATACATTTGGGAAACTTTAAGCAGTATTTTTTCAATTATTATTTTCTGCCTCATTCTCTCTCTCCTTACTTGGAGGAGGTTATTATTCCCAAGTCTTAAGTGTTGTTCTGGCCTTTGCTATATATGAGGTTGAGCTGCTTGCTCACTAAAGCCACATTGTGTTGCTTTACCAGCAGTAGGGCTGGGTATTCTTCATGCCCAGGCTTCCACCTCACTGCCTTATTTATTAAAAAATGAACACTAACTTGAAAAGATATATCAGCCTTTACATTCATTGCAGCATTATTTAAAATAGTCAAAAAATGGGAAATAAACCTAAGTGTCCATTGATAGATGAATGGATAAAGAAATTGTAAAGTGTGTGTGTTTGTGTGTAATGGAATATTATTCAGCCATAAAAAGAATGAAATATTGCCTTTTGCGACAACATGGATGGACCTTCAGGGCATTAAGTGAAATAAGTCAGAGAAAGACAAATACCATATGATCATCTCTTATATGTGGAATCTAATAATAATAATTATTATTATAAATGAAAAGCAAGTTCATAGATACAAAGAACAGACGGATGGTTGCCAGAGGGTAGGAGAAATGGGTGAAGTATTTTTGTTTTTATTTTTACTTTAAATGAATTTTATTTTTTATTTTATTTTAAAGATTTATTTTATTGTTTTGAGAGAAGGTGAGAGAGAAAGAGAGAGAGAGAGAGAGAGAGAGAGAGAGAGAGAGAGAGAGAGAGAGAGAAAGAGAAAGAGAGAAAGAAGGGGGAAGGGCCCAGAGCAGTCTCCATAGTTGTACATCATTAGTTGTGACATGGTTTTATTCTACACAGATGGAATGTGTGTGTGATTTTCATTTTTTCTTGTCATTAATTCTAGTTTCATACAATTGTGGTCAGAGATCATTCTAATTTCATACAATTGTGGTCAGAGAAAATGCTTGATATGATTTTAATCTTAAATTTATTGAGACTTGTTTTGTGGCCTAATATGTGGTCTATCTTGGAAAATGTTTCATGTGCATTTGAAAAGAATGTATATTCTGCTGCATTGGGGTGAAATGCTCTAAAAATGTCAGTTAAATCCACCTTGTCTAGCATGTCATTGAAGATCACTGTTTCCTTGTTGATATTCTGTCTGCAAAATCTATTCGTTGATGTCAAGGTGTTAAAATTCCCTATTATGACTGTATTATTGCCAGTCTTACCCTTTACATCGGTCAATATTTGCTTTATATATTTAGGTGCTCCTATGTTGAGTGCATAAATGTTTTGCAGGGTGATATCTTCTTGTTGGATTAATTCTTTTAGTATTATGTAATACCATTCTTTGTTTCTTATTATAGTCTTAGTTTTAAAGTCTATTTTGTCTGATAAAAGTTTTGCTACCCCAGCTTTTTTTCTCATTTTCATTTGTGTGAAGTATCTTTTTCTATTTCTTTACTTTCAGTCTGTGTCTTTTGATCTGAGATTGGTCTATTGTAGACAGCATATGCATGCGTCTATCTTTCTTATCCTTTCAGCCACCCAGTTCTGTGTTCTCTCTCATCTCCTTCTGGTACTCCTATGATGCAAATGTTGGTATGCTTGATGTTGTCCGAGAGGCCCCTTAAACTATCCTCTTGGTTTCATTGATCCTTTGTATTGTTTTGTATTAATTGGAGCATTTAATCCATTAACATTTAAAGTGATTATTGATAAGGGGGATGCTGGGATAGCTCAGCAAGTAGAGCGCTTGCCTTGCAACCATGAGGTCTGGGGATTGAATCCTGGCCCTGGCCTGTACAAACCCATATGCGGGATGGCGGCAATGGTTCTCACCTCCCATGCAGGAGGTCCCGGTTTGATTCCTACACCGTGTGGCCCCACATCCACCTGTGTGGAATGAAACTGTCACAACTAATGATGTACAACTGTGGAGATTTCTCTGGGCCCTCCCTCCTTCTCTCTCTCTCTCTCTCTCTCTCTCTCTCTCTTACTCTTTTTCTTTCTCTCTCTCATACCTTCTCTCAAACAATAAAATATATCTTAAAAATAAAAAATAGGGGAAGCTGGGATGGCTCAGCAGGTTAAGTGCTTGCTTTGCAGCCCCGGAGACCGAGGATTGAATCCCAGTTCTGGCCCAGGCGGGTCCATATGCTGAACTGGGGAGTGCCCCCAGTTCAGTTCTTGCCGGGGCCCATGTGGAAGACTCCCAGCCTAGTTCCTGCCCTGCGCAGTCCCGCACCCACCTGTGGAGTGAAACTATATGGAAAACTAATGCTGTCAACCATGGAGACTGTTCTGGACCCTCCCCCTTCTCTCTGTTTCTCTCTGTCTCTCTGTCGAAAAATAATAAAAATCAATCTTTAAAAAATAAAATAATTATTGATAGGGACATAGTTATTGCTATTTTATTATTCACATTTTTGATTTTTATTTTTTGTTTGTTTTCTCCTTTTGCTTAAAGAAGTCTTTTTAACATTTCTTGTAATACTTACTTGGTGGTATTAATAATTAATTTCTTTAACTTTTTCTTGTCTGGGAAGCTTTTTATCTCTTCTGTTTTTTTTAAATTAAATTTATTGGGGGTGACGGTGGTTAGTAAAATTACATAGGTTCCAGGTGTACAGGCTCCTTCAGTTTTAAAAGCTAGCCTTGCTAGGTAGAGTAGTCTTGGTTGGAGGCCCTTGTTTTTCATTACTTTGAATATTCCTTCCAAGCCCTTCTGGCCTGCAAAGTTCCTGGTGAGGAATCCACTGATAGCCTTATGGGAGCTCCCTTGTAAGTAACTAGTTGCCTTTCTCTTGCTGAGTTTAGGATTCTCTCTTTGTCTTTAATCTTTAGCATTTTAATTATGATGTGTCTTGGTGTGGGCCTGTTTGGGTTCATCTTATTTGGGACTCTACTTCCTGGGCTTGTATGTCAATTTCCTTCTCCAGGTTAGGGAAGTTTTCAGTCATTATTTCTTCAAATAGATTCTCTATCCCTTGCTACCTCTTTTTTCCTTGTGGTACTTCTATGATGCAAATGTTATGCTTCATGTTGCCTCACAGGTCTCTTAAACTATCTTTGTTCTTTTTTTTTTTTAACTGAACTGGGGGCCTCACTGCATTCAGGAAGCACACCCCAGTTCAACATGTGGGTCTGCCTGGGCTGGAGCCGGGATTCGATCCTCGGTCCTCATCTTTGTTCTTTTTAATTCTTTTTTCTTTTTGTTGTTTCAGTTGGGTATTTTTAGCTATCTTGTCTCCTAAATTGTTAATTCATTCTTCTGCTTCATCTAATCTGCTGTCAATTCCTTCTACTATATGCTTCATTTCACTTATTGTCTTCTTTATTTCTGACTGGTTCTTTATTATGGTTTTTATGTCCTTCTTTATGCTTACTATCTCTGTGAAATTCTCACTAAGTTCCTTAAGCATTCTTTTTTTTTTTAATTGTTAAATTTATTAGAGTTACATTGGTTAGTAACAATTACATAGGTTCCAGGTAAACAACTCTTTCCATCACCATATATTTAGCTCCCCCTCCCTCCTTATACTCAGGCAACCACCAAACTATTGACTATATCCATGAAATTTTATTTCTTTATTGCTTTCTTAAGCATTCTTATAACCAGCATTTTATTTATTTATTTATTTAAAAGATTTATTTTATTGATTTTTGACAGAGAGAAACAGAGACAGAGAGAGACAGAGAGAAGTGGGAGGGCCCAGAGCAGTCTCCATAGTAGACAGCATTAGTTTTCCATATAGTTTCACTCCACAGGTGGGCACAGGGCTGCGCAGGGCAGGAACTGGGCCAGGAGCCTCCCACATAGGTCCCAGCAAGAACTGAACTGGGGGCACACCCCAGTTCAGCATGTGGGTCCACATGGTCTGGGGCTGGGATTCGATCCTCCGTCCCCGGGGCCTCAAAGTGAGCGCTTAACCTGCTGAGCCATCCCAGCTTTCCCAACCAGCATTTTAAACTCTGTCTCCAGTCGGTTGGTTCCCTCCATTTCATTTATTCTTTTTCTGGAGGGTTTTTGTTGAGGGGCTATGGTGGGGACATGTTTCTTAGTTGCCTTTCTGTTTGCTTCTATGTGTTAGGTAGATCTCCTCTGTTTCTCAGTCTTTGCTGGGTAGCCTTATATAGTATGTGTCCTGTGTGGTCCAGTGATGCAGTCTCCCTTATCACCTGCACACATGTTCCAGCACTGTACCTTGTTTGTGTTGTGTGTGTTCTTCATTTGTAGTTGAGCCTTGATTGCTTTTGGCACAACAGTGGGTGAGATTGATTCCCAGGCTGACTGACAGTGTATGAGCTGCTGTATGGGAGCTGATTCCTCAGAGGAGAATTCACCTCCATGGGCTTGTGTTCTGTTGAGACCACCTTTTGGGTGTGTCACTGTGAGGCTCACAAAGTATTGCTCTGGTGTGGTCCAAAGCTGTCCTCTGGATGTGTTGTTTTTGGTTTCACTTGGGAGTGGCTCCCATGCAGGCCAATTACACCCTTGCCTGTGACCAGCCATGGCTACCTGGTCAGAGTAACAAAACTATATGTGGTTGGCTGCTGCCTGTGCAGGACCTGGAGACATGTGTGTGTGTGGGGGGGGTGTGTGTGTGGGGGGGGGGGTGGGGGTGGGGCTTGCTGTGAACTGAAGCTGGCTGCTACCAGCATTGTGCCTGAGGCAGCTTGACAAAAAGGCCCAGGGCCCTCTAAGCCAATTGCTACCTGCCTGCTGCCCATAAGGCTCAGGTGCTGAAAGAGCCTCCTTGGGTGGGTGGACCAGGCTGGTTAACCTGGTATTGAGAGTGCCCTGGGCAGTGCTGCACTAGGTGGGTGGGGCAGGGTTCCAGGGAGTTACTAGACATGGCCAATGGTTTTTACAAGGTTGATGCAGATTTAGTTCTTGTGCTAATGTTCTGCCTGGGACCACTTTGCAAAGCACCCTGAGAACACAGCAGCAGCCAGGCAGTAAAAGTCAGTCCTCACTGATTTTTACTGCCAGCTGTTGTGGGGACTCCAAAGGACCCCTGGGCTGGGGAACCCATGTGGGGCTGTCACCTCCCCCTCTTCCAGGGTGACCTCCACTACCAAGCTGTCTTTCCCAGTGCTCAACCACTATCTATCCATGCATTTAGGGTCAGCCTATTTCACATCTCTGCCCCTCCTACCAATCTCAATATGGCCTCTTATTTATATTTGTATTTATAAGGGTTCTGTTTAGCTGCTTTTCAGATGATTCTTGAGATTGATTGTTGTATAATTTATTTATATTAATAATTTTGGTGTGATCCTGGGAGGCAGTAGGCATAAATAGCATTTACCTTATCTGCCATCTTGGACCTCCTTCCCTCTTCTCTTCTAATGTAAGCATTTAATGTTTTGAATTTCCCTCTAAACACTGCCTTAGGTGAATATCACAGTTTTGCTATATTTTATTTTTACTCACTTTGAAATGTTTTCTGATTTGTCTTGTAACTTCTCTTTGCTGCAGAGGCCATTTAGAAGTGCATTGTTTAATTCCCAGATATTTGGTTTGGTGTCTTTTTGAGCTTTAAGAATAAAATTCTAATAAATTGGAAACTTTGGTATGGCAGATTCTTCACAATAAAGTGAAACACTGTCATGCTATTTTCATTATAGGAACTATCATTATGGTGGGATTTTCAACTATTTTGTTATGCTTGATCATGTTTTCAAAAGGATTTGAAGGAAAATTTTGGGATCCTTCTAACTTATATGTCTTATTTTCATTTTTTTTTTTTTAGTGCATTATCATTGGGCAGAACTGGATCCTGGAAAATTTATGAAAGATGCTAAGCACCTATACTGCTTTAAGAATTTGGAACTGAGTCATGAAAAAGGAGACAGAAATAAGAAATTGGGAATCTGAAGAACTCTGAAACAATCTACGAAAGGAATGTTACCATTTTCTGTTGTTACTGTGGTCTAGTAGAGGAAGTGAGTGCCACCAATGCAGGCACGTGTACCCCTGCACGTGGAGCAGGGGTACACCTGTGCCTCCTTCATAGGGGGCATTGTTGGTTCCCACAATGTCTTGGCTTGCTTTTGGATCAGGCTGGCCCAACACCATTGGTCATCGAGTTCTCCTTTAACGCAGTGGTTTCTTCCTCTGTGTCCTTGATGGGGCTCAAATGCATTCATTCTGTCCATGTTCTTCCCAACACTGGCCAAGCCAGGGCCCATGGTAAGTGGAAAGGGAACAGTCATCAATGATCATGTATTATGTGAGATCTTTGCATCTTGTAATTTTCTCTGTTTTCTAAAAAGAAATGATAATAAAACTGAACCTGAAAAGGCCACTTTATTAATAAACAAATTCTTCTGCATTTCTGTTTAATGATTTTGTCTATAGAAATACAATGTTTCTGATTTCTCTCTTTGTATATCTACTCTTTTTCTACAATCCTCTTGTAAGATTCCTTCTCTGAGTGACCCACACAGTCCTCTGATTCTGCAGTGAGAGCCTGTCTATCATAATTTGTAGTTAATGACATTTTACTTGGATATGAGATGGCAGAAAAGGGGTATATGGGGGAGGGGGACCCAGTTTCAGAATGGCCAGATTACTGAGACCAAGTGTGGCTGCCATATCTGGTTTATCTACCTTTGGGAGAGGGGAGAAGGGCCTCAGTGTATTAGATCATATAGATGCCCTTTGTTGGGAGTTGCATGGTTGTCCATATTATATCCAAGCCAATAGTCGCACAGTTATGTGAAGGAAGAGCCATATTCTGCCAGAGTTTTTCAATTCATTTTAATATATCAGTGGCACAGTTATAGTGATCATTTTTAGACATTATGTCAAGGGTAACATATGAGTATGTATTTATATAATATCTATAATATATTAATGATTATATAAACAGTTATCTTCCCTTGAAATTCTTCTTACCTAATATTATAATAGAAGAGATAGTCTTATTTGGCATTTTTATAATGCTGAAACTGTCTCTGACCTTTATAACCCTTGAGTCCCTCTAGTCTGACCCAGTTGTCTACTTCAAATAAAACCATAGTTAAAGAATGTGGGAACAAATATAAAAGCTCAAATCACATCTCCAGTGTACATTCAATACTTGGAATATGGAGTTGGAAAGGGGTTTGCCAGATTGTTTTACTCTGAACTAATACACATGGTTCATTATAATTTGTTATAATTTAAAGCTCTAGATTTGAAATCATTGCATACAAACCCCTGGTCAGCTTCCCCAGCTCCATGAGCCGTGAGGTTTAAGAAGCTCTTCTGTTTAAGTTATCTATCCTAAATAGGCTTTTAAAGAGTGAATTCAAATTCACCTTAAAGTAACTTGAATCTACAGTTTTATAAACTCAGCTCTAAGGTTGTGGACTGAACACATGTGCCATACATTTCCCTGCCACAACATTTTATCACCACTAATCAGAGCTTATTGAGCTGCTGCAGACTGTCCTGAGGTAATGGGTAATGAGGATGGCAGACAGGAGCTACCGTGCTTGACGTTTGGACGGTGGTAATTGATCAAGTCCCTCATAGTCCACAATCTAGTTTCTGCATCTAATTTGAAAGGGATTTAGACAAATTGGATTGTGAGCATTGCCACAGAGTCAACTTGCTCAAATGGCCTTAAAGTCGTAAAGGAAGACATCTGCAGGGGAAAACAACAAAATTCTGAATATTTAAAAGACATGGACAAGACACTGGGTAAGGAACAAAGCTAGGAGCAGTGGGTATGAGCTGCATCAACAGCTGCTGGCTTGATAAAAGGCAGAGCTTTCTAACAACACTATTTGAAAATGGATGGCAATGTTGGGAGCTGTTAGTGTTTGCACAGAAATTCTGAGCCTACTTCTGTGCAGAGGAATTTTTAATTAATTAAAAATATCCCCTCCCTCAATATGCAGGGAACATGGTAAATGTGGGAAAATGTTTGTTACCTTTGTCACATTGGTTTGAAGGAAGCTTTTCCATCGTTCTGAAGGTCACCTTCAACATCTAGGAACAGAGAAAAGTGGTGTGTACAGTAAAGACTGGTTCAAGAGGGCCAGAAATAAGCACAGGGCAAAGGTATAAAGGAAAAATGAAAGCTCAAGAAAAAAAGCCCATATTACTCAGCGATAAGAAAAGATGAAATAGCTGCTATTTGTGACAGCATGGATGGACCTTGAGATCACCATGTTAAGCAAGATAAGTCAGATTGAAAAACATCAAGAAACATATGACCTCACTTAAAGGTGGAATATAGAACTGAAAGTGACAAAAATTCATGGACATCATCCATAGTTTAGTGGTTACCTGAGGGTAAGGGCGGAGGGGCCATCAAATATATGGTGATAGAAAGAGAACTGACTCTGGGTGGTGAGCACATAATGCAATACATAGATGATATAATGTAGAATTGAACACCTAGAGCCTATAATTTTTACCAACCAATGTTACCCCAATAAATTTAGCAATGAAAAAGGAAAAAAAAAGAAAGCCCACGACATCCACAGCTGTATCAAAAAGGTAGTTAATTTCTGCCTTCTCCCTTCACTCTGCTGAAGGTCATTTCTAACTCACTGTGGGACTAATGGTTAAAATTGGATTTTGGGGTACAGTTCTACTTGCAGAGTATAAAACTGAGCTTTTTCACTCCTCCTGACATCTCTGAATTTTTTGTGGTGGTTTATAGCGTTTGCTGTTTATTGTCCATTAACACATCATGTGAATGAGGATGGGGGATGAGAATCGTACCATGTATGGCTTTTAAAGTACTTGGCAGATCGCAGACCAGTACTTTAAACAGCACTGGCTGCTAACACTGGCTACTAGTCTACCTTTAATCTTGGCTTTCATGGAAACCAAACTATTCTGGTAACACAGAACATAGACCACCAAATCAAGATACTTTATGGGTCTGGACACTTCGTAGCATCACGGTTGGTGGTCTTTGAGAAGGTGATTTCTCTATGAAGCTGCATCCTGACTAGTTGGGTGCAGTGTCCACAAACCCAGTGTCCTCCAACGTGGTATCATTTCAGTAACTCCAAAACCAGAGTGGTGATTTTTTCTGTCAACCGTATTTGTCAGATTCCCTGCCTATTTTAGCCAGATACGTTCAGAATTCTTAATTTGCAATTCATTGCTGACTTGAGTCTTGAAAATAGAGTTAAAGAACCTCTTCTTAGAAGACATGGAATAAAAACAAAAGCAGAGCCTTCACTGAAGGTATTAGAGAACACAAATGGAAAGTCACTGTTTTGTTTTGGGGGAAATTTGTCAGAGATGCAAATTGAAACCGTGAGATAGCACCTAGTTGCTGCCAAGGTTCTCTCCTGGGGTACAGATACTAGTGCACTAAAGTTTTAGGCATTCTGGAAAACAAAACCTTAAATTTCCATTATGAAAGTATCTATTTGTGATGGTCTTTTAGGTTTGTTAAATTAATTTTTGATAATATATTTTATAGTTGTAAGGGCCTTTAAACTTGCTTTTCTTGGTTTTGAGTCTTCCCTAAGGGTGCGTTACATGCTCTGTCATCAAGCAGGGAGTTTCCTGGGGTGTCTGTTGAAGGACCTTCAGCTGACCATCCCCTGCAACAAGGAAAAGAGCTTGGACCAGGCTTGGGTTCAAGGAGGCGGCTCGCAGAGGGAGCTGAGCTCTGTAGGACAAGATGAAGTGGGCAGGTGGAAGTGGTGGGCTGTGAGGGGGCTGAAACGAGAGGTCAGAACATCAAGGTGTGAGAAAAGGGAGCTCCAGACAACCGCCAGCAGGTCTGTAGGACTGGGTTCAGGAAGATGGGCCACGTGCAAGAACTTGGATGGAACCAACTGAGAGGTGAGCAGGGGCAGGACCCACAGAGGTCTGGTAAGTCGTGATAATGCGTTTAGGCCACATCACGTCTCCCTCTGTTTTCTCCAGGCTGATTTGTTCTAATTCTTCAGCAGTTTCCACTGCAACTTGACCTTGAGGGTGACCTTGAGAACTGAGTGCAGCTCTGCTGACTCGATGTGACCAAGGCCCCTGGACGTTGGTGTAGTGGTCTCAACAGGCCAAAGGGTTGCAAAGACTTAGGCTTGAATCCTGGCTGGGCTGTTGACTTGCTGTATGAGCTTGGCACAGTTTATTTGTTCATTCAGCTCTCTGAACTTCTGTCCCCCATCTGTACAGTATCGAAGCATGGGTGTAAGGGTTAAATAAGAGGTGTACATCAGGTGCTGGGTACAGTGCCTTCAGTGGTGCACACACACCTGGAGCACCGGGCGTGTTACTGTAATAGCGCAGCTCAGTGTGACTTAAGTGCTTTCTTTCAGAAGCTGTATCACATCTTTGGCTCACAGCAAGCCTGACTAAAATCCCGGTCTTATTTCTTATAATCACTGTTTGGCCAGCAAAGTACTCAAGTGAAGATTTAATATTATTCCTATTGTGCTGAGCCTGTGGTTCTGGACTATTGAAGTATTTCAAATGTTCTGGCTATTGCTTCCAGTTTTTTGTCATCGTCAGACATGTTTCCTGTATTTCCCCCAAGTCTTGGCTAAATGATGCACAGGATAGAGTTGGCACTCCATTAGAAATCTTCTTTCAGTTCAGTAGATGCATTATCTATATTCTCTTTCAACCCACATTTCTCCTTCTCACATCACCCATTTTTGTTAAAATCAGGCTATACTGTTTTCACAGTATTTTGCTGATTAATCCAGCGATTCTTTCAGAAAAAAATACTAGTACAGCACAATGCATTACTTGTGAGCTTCCAATGATCTCTATGTTCTTCACAGGTTCACAAACCATCTGTCTAATCATTTATTCTAGCAGGTTTTCAGGAATCCATATCTTACTGGCTGGTCTGATGTGTCTGGAACCCATCTTTTTGAAATTGGAATTTTTGATGTTTGGTTGTCTGTCTCTTTTCTTTAGACTGTTACAGTTACCAGTGGTAAGTTTGTTTCATAGTTACATCTATATGTTATTTCAGAACTTCTTTTTGACATTCAATATTATTTTGTATTTATTAGTCAGCTGTACAGCATAGTGGTTAGATATTTATATAATTTAAGAGGTGATCCCCTGACTAGTCTAGCACCCACTTGGCACCATACATAGTTATTACCATATTATTGACTATACTCCATATGCTGTACTTTACATCCCCATGATTATATTATAACTACCAATTTCTACTTCTAAATTCCTTCACCTTTTCCACCCTGCCCTCTAACGCCCTCCTATCTGGCAACCATCAGCTTGCTTTCTGCATCTATGAGTTTGCTTCTATTTTGTTCATTTTGTTTCTCAGATTCCACATATAAGTGAGATCATATGGTATTTGTCTTTGTCTGACTTATTTCGCTTAGTATAATACACTCTAGGTCAGGCACGTCCAATCTGCAGCCCAAGTTGGCTTTGAATGTGGCCTGACACAAATTCTTAAAATATTATGAGATTTTTCTTGTGACCTTATTTTTATCTCATCAGCTGTCATTGGTGCTAGTGTATTTTATGTGTGGCACAAGGCAATTCTTCTTCCAATGTGGTCCAGGGAAGACAAAAGGATGGACACTGCTGCTAGGTCCATCCATGTTGTTGCAAATGGTAAGATTTCATTCTTTGTTATGGCTGAGTAAGTAGTCCTTTGTATATATGTACCACATCTTCTTTATTGATGGGCACTTATATTGTTTCCATATATTGGCTATTGTAAATAGCACTGCAATGAACATAGGGGTGCATGTATCTTTTCAAATCAGTGTTTTGGCTTTCTTCAGATAAATAACCAGAAGTGGAATTGTTGGGTCATAAAGTAGTTTTATTTTTAATTTTTTGAGGAACCTCTATACTGTTTTCCATAGTGGCTGTACCAATTTGCAATCCCACCAACTGTGCACAAGGGATTCCTTTTCTCCACATCTTTGCCAACACTTGTTGTTTCTTGATTTATTGATGATGTCCATTCTGACAGGTGTGAGGTGTTATCTTGGGGTTTTAATTTGCATTTGTCTGACGATTAGTGACATTGAGCATCTTTTCATATGTCTATTGGCCATCTGTATGTCCTCTTAGGCGAAATGTCTATTTAGGTCCTCTGCCTATTTTAAAATTGGATTGTTTGTGTTTTGGTGTTAAGTTGTATGAGTTCTTTATAAATTTTGGATATTAACTCCTTATTGGATGTATCACTGGTGTTATTTAACAACTTTAGAAACTTCATTCAGAAAACCTAGTAAGTCTGGCTTCACCTACTGTGGTCTTCAAGTCCCTTTTTAAAGATTTATTTTATTGTTTTTGACAGAGAGAGAGACAGAGACAGAGAGACAGAGAGGAGGGGGAGGGCCCAGAGCAGTTTCTATAGTTGTATGTCATCAGTTTTTGACATGATTTCATTCCACACTGGTGGGCAGGGGTTGCGCAGGGTGGAAACAGGGTGGGAACTGGGCAGGAACTGGGCGTGTCCTCCCTCAGGGGAAGCTCACCCCAGCAAGAACCGAATTGGGGAGCACACTCCAGTTCAGCATAGGGGTCCACAGGGGCCGGGGCCGGAATTCTATCCTTGGACACCAAGGCTGCAAAGCGAGCTCTTAATCTGCTGAACTGTCCTGACATCCCCAAGTCCCTTTTTACGATGTTTATTTTGCCTTATTTGAGTTTGAAACAGTTGCCTTAAAGTAGTAGATAAAAAACCCAACAGTTTGAGCATTTAACCATGCATGACTGAAGCAAGTCTAAGTTCTTTATGTGTCAGCTTTTGTAATTACCATAGTCCTGTTGTGATTCCTATTGCAGGGCTGAGAAAACTGAGTTTTAGGTAACTGTTGAGAGCTGGGGACGGTATGAGACCTCATCCTATTTACAGAGTAGTCAGTCAGCCTGTCAGGCTCCTAGAACCTGCAAAACGCAGGAGACATGGGTCAGAATCAGCAGTCGTGGAAGCTTGTGGCAGCCTTTGTGCCGGCTCCCTGAACCCCAATTTCTACAATTAAACATCCTTGAAAATAGAGTTCCAGAGCAAAGGCAGCCCATGCTTCTGCTCAGATGTGCAGAAACACGAGGCCACAGGGAATTGTTGCCGGACACGCGTTCACCCTGCACCGCTCCATTAGGAGGCGATGGAGCCCAATTCAAAGCCAGGCCTCAAGCCCCAGAGCTCGCACTGCCAGCGTCAGGCAGCCACTGGATTGCTTTTAGGATGACACCGTGAAGGAAGGGGGCGCTGAGCCCGGTGCGTTCTCACACAGCCAGTCTCTTACCCGTGATCCTGCCCTGAACATCTTTCTTGTTCGAAAGTCCCTTTTCCTTGTCACTCACTCATTCCACCTTGTTAGCCGTCCAGATCCCCTCTTCACCCTTCTATGCCCTGGGGGAGGTTGGGGGGTGGGGGCAGCCTGTGTGCTTACTCCCTGCTGCCTGTGCGGTTTGGACATCGGGAGGCATCTGCAGGGCCTGAGGACTGAGACGAGGCGGCCTGGTGTGTGCTCCCCTCCCCCGCACCGCCCGGCCGTGAGGCGAAGGTGCAGCACCTGTCAGGTAGCCTCCCCTGCAGCTAGTTCTATACTACGTTTCCCAGTAAGGCTCCCTCCCTCTACCTCAAGCCTGTGCTTCAGGGACTCTCCCCAGTTGCTTCGGGAGAGTAGAGCCCCCGTGTCCGACTCAGCGCCCTTCTGCCGGCGGCCGCCTGTCTCCCGCTTCCTTCCCGCCCTTCTGCCGGCGGCCGCTACCGCTCTTGCAGGCCGAGATGGAAGCCATGAGCGCTGTCTCCAGCTTGGTGTTCATTCTTTGGGAACATTATAGAAATTTCTCTCTAGTCCTTTCTGTGCCACATATGCTGACAGTTTAATCTAAGCACGCTGTCCCCCAGTTTACTTTGAAGTCCCCAGTTGAGTCTGGTGTAAAGGCCAGAGCCGGTCAGGGTTTTTTTCTTCCTCTTCTGAAGCTTTACCTTAAACGGAAGAGATTACAATGTCCCTACCTGTCCCCAACTCTCGTGGTTTCTACCCTAGATGTCAGAGCTTTTAGAATTATTCTAATATGATAGCCGCCTAGCTACATGTTAAGTTATTGAAAATTAAATAAGATTAAAATATTGCATTTCTTTATCCATCAATAGACACTTAGATTGTTCTCATATCTTGGCTATTGTGAATATTGCTTCAATGAATATGGGGATGCTGGTATTTCTTTAAGATACTCATTTTGTGTGGATATATGCCCAGAAGTAGAGTTGCTGGATCACATGCTAGTACTGTTTTTAATTTTTTTTTTTTTTTTTTCAGGGAGAACACAGCTTTATTACACCGGCATGCCCAGTAGAATAATTCCCAAAGATTGAGCCCTGTTTTTAATTTTTTGAGGAACCTCCATACTGTTTTCCATAGTGGCTGCACGGATTTACAATCCTACCAATAGTGTACCAGGGTTCTCTTTTCTACACACCCATGCCAGAACTTGTTATTTCTTATCTTTTTGATAATAGCCATTCTAATAGGTGTAAGGTGATATCTCATTGTGGTTTTGACTTGCATTTCCTTGATGACTAGTGACATTAAACACCTTTTCATGTACCTGTTGATCATTTATATATTTTATTTGGAGAAATGTTTATTTAGGTTCTTTTCTCATTTTTTAATCAGGTTATTATTATTATTTTTATTTGCTGTTGTTTTTTTTTGAGTTGTATAAGTTTCTTATTTTATTTTGGATATTAACCACTTATACATATGGTTTGCGGATATTTTCTTCTCTTTCATAGGTCACCTTTTCATTTTGTTGACTGTTTCTTTTGCTGTGCAGAAGTTCTTTGGTTTGATTTAGTTCCAATTTTTTTCTTTCTTTTTGCTTTTGTTGTTATGGCCAAGAAATCTTGCCAAGAAGGCCAATGTCAAGAAACTTCTATGTTTTCTTCTAAGAGATTTATGGTTCAGTTCTTACACTCAAGTCTTTAAGCTATTTTTATGAGTGGTATAATATTGAAACTATCTATAGCCCTGATAATTTGTTAATGGATACACACCTTCAAAAGATGTAAGTTCCCCAGGCGATTCCATGAGCACTGACTGAGACTGCGAACCACCAGTGCAGTAGCTCTTACAATGCACTTCCCGTATAAGCTCCTTAGCTGCGTCCTTCTTCCCTTAAACCGTAAAGATAATGTATGTGGGTGCATGTAAAAATGCATGTAAAAATGCTTTTACAGACATTCCCCCTTTGCTGGGACAATTCTTTGCTGCAACCAGAGAAGAATCTCACCATTATGTAGATGAGGCCACCAGGAAAGAAACTGACTGACTTGCTTGAGATAAAAAAAATAGTGACTGGGCCATGACTTGAACCTAAGGTTCCTGAACTTGGACCTCATTCATTCATTCATACACTCATTCATTCAACAGTCTATGTCAGCTACTGTGCTACCTGCCAGGCACACAAAGATGATATAACTGAGCCCTGACCCCTGGATGCACAGTCTGCTGAAAAGATGGAAGGACAGGTAGACAGTGACCAGAGTAGAGTGGCAAGTGCTTCAGAACAGGTAGCAACATGGCCCTCAGAAGCTGGCCAAGTAAGCCTTCCAGGACATTCAAGGGAAGGGATTTTTAAGGGAATGCCAAGGCAGTTTGGTTGGTGGTCTGGGACATATAGGGGATACTCAGGCAACAGTGCACAGGGTGTACCTAGAAAACATACCTGGAGAAACACAGAGTGTTCTAGGAATTTCAAGATATATTTGATATCTGGACATAATGCCCCAATCAAGCTCTTACAGGTCTTTCCCATCTGACTCTTCTTGTCCATTAGCAGGTTATTTGGTGAAATC
>PVKE010004501.1:0-11371 GCA_004027555.1 Craseonycteris thonglongyai | reverse complement strand
GGTATCTTTCTCATCTGTATGGTGGCCATGCCTCCCTCAGTGGGTTGCTGTGGAACTCAAGGCAATAATGACTGAGGACAGGTGTGGTGAGATGGCAATTGCTCAGCCACACTGTGTCTGCAGCAGAGAGGAGCAGGAGGTTGGGAGCGGAGGATTGATTATAATTCCTGCTTTCCTGGCAAAACCCAGCCCCACGACGTGGCTTCCAAAAATTGTGGGCTGGCATGAGTGGGGGTCTAGAGTGGGTGAGAGAGGCCTGCTGGGTCTCCAAAGGTAAGGTGCGTGCTTTAGTTTTTGGGCTTCCTTCTGGTACACATGGAAGCAAATGTTAGATGCCACATGGATAACTGGCAACAATGTTCTCTCCGTATTTCCTGCTACTGTCCAAAGATAGGATGCCCGTACGTAAGGTCAGGGAAACAGGACATCCCCGCTGCCCGGGGGGCAGTCCCAGAGAGGGCCACACTGAGCTGTGCTTTGATTGAGAGTGAGTCCCTGGGCATAATTATGGTCCAAACCCAGCAACCAGTTCACTGGAACAAGCGTGGGGTCGGTGACTTCTGCTTACACAGGATATTGCAGATGCTCCTTCTTCCCCAAGATGATGACACCCCATTTCAGCACACTCTCCTTTCTGAAAAGTAGTTTATACTAGCAACAATTAAACTATTCTTCATATCAGGACCAGTTACATGAAAACCCTAGAAAGATAGAGAAAAATCACTGGATTTCCAGGAATGTCAAATTACAACCTGTTCTAATACAAGGTTTACAGAGTTGCGTTTTAAACCTTTTATTTGGAAATAATTTCAAACTTATAGAAAAGTTGCCAGAAGAGTGCAAAAAATACCCTTATATCTTTTATCCAGATTTGTTTATCGCTAATATTTTATCCCATTTGCTCTTTTATTGCTCCCTTACCTTGTTTTATTTGTGCACGTTTTTTTGTCTGAATCATTCAAGGATAAATTACATTCACATTTGAGGGTAAGTTACATACCTCACAGCCCATCAAGCCTGAGTACTTCAGTGTGTGTTTCCTAAGAATTGGAGACCTCCTCTTACAAAACCACTGCATGGTTGTCAACCTCAGTTAGTGTAATATTCTTTTCTCTAACTTATTGTTCTTATTCTAGTTCTGTTAGAGTAAGATAGTAATGCCTTTTGTTGCTTCAGTACAGGGTTCAGTCTAGGATCAGGCTGCATTTCTGTAGATTCTTTTTTCTCCAGAGTAGCCCATGAGTGGGCCACTTCTCTCTGTGGGCTGTAGCTTCCTCATCTTTAAGATGCGGGGTCAAAGTAGCTGATATCTGAGTTCCATGGTTATCTGATGGAGGGGGTGCCCAGCACAGCGCTTTACATGCTAGGTGCTTTTGAGGTGTTTAATTGATGTCTTGCTTTCTAGAGGATTTGGAGAACTTTCTACTTGAGGGAGCTTAAGTCTCACCTCCCTCTCTAAAACAGGACTACTGGCATTGGGAAAAAACCTGAAGGCTCAGTCCTGGTCTGTAAAAGATCACAAAGGTAACTAAAAAGTAATAATAGTAACAATGGATTTGGTGATGGTAGCATATGGATAAGTAAAATGATTGACAGCAATGTCACAAGACATAGGAGGGAGGAACTGAGAATATTCTGTTGTAAGTTACCTGTACTACATATAAAGTGGCATAGTATTATTTGAAGGTAGATTTAGATTAGGTTATAATGTAGATTTTAAACTCTATGAAAATTTTTACACATTTTCTACAGGAAATCCATTTTAAAGAGTCTGAAGGGTTAAAAGTAAAAGGATGGAGAAAGATGTACCATGCTAACATTAATCAAAAGAAAACTGAAATAGTTATATTAATTTCAAACAAAGCAGACATCAGAACAAGGAAAATTACATGGATTAAGAGGGCTGCTATATAACAATAAATGGGTCAGTTCTCCAAGAAGACATAACGATGGATGCATGTAACCACAGATCATCAAAATATCTGAGACAAAATTGATAGATCTAAAAAGAGAAATAGACAAATTCGGTATTATAGTTGGAGACTTTAATATCCCCCATCAGTAACTGATAGATCAAATAGGCTGGAAATCAATAAGGAGAGAGTTGACCTGAACAGCACTATTAATCAACTTGATCTAATTGACATTTATTGAACACTCCATCCACCAACAGCAAAATACACATTTTTCTCAAGCTCTCATGGAATATTCATCAAGATAGACCACATTCTGGCTCATGAACTACACCTTAACAAATTAAAAAGGCTAGCAATGATACAAAGTCAGTTTTCAGAACTCAGTAAAATTAAACTAGAAATCAATAACAAGAATATTTGAAAAATCCTCAAATAATTGGGAATTAAACAACACATTTATAACTAATTCACGAGGGAAAAGAAGACAGAAATTTTAAGATATTTAGAACTACATGAAAATAAACATACAGCTTATTAAAATTTGTCCGATGGAGTAAAAGTAATGCTTAGAGGAAAAATTTTATAGCTTAAATGCATATATTAGAATAGAAGAAATAGCTCAAATTATAATAATAACCTGAGCTTTCCTCTTAGGAAACTAAGAAAGGGTAACTTAAACCTAAGGCAAGTAGAAGAAAAAATTTAAAATGTATTCCCCCCACCCCCCAAAAGATACAAGAAATAGGTAGCTTCACTGCTTGGAGAAATAACTGTGATAATAATAGGAATAGTGACAACAACAGTTAGGTGATGATCATGACATTGATGATGGGTATTAGTTCCATAGTGCTCTTCATGTGCCAGATACTGTTCTAAGCAGTTCTTATATACTCATAGGTTTAAGATGTCACTAACCCTATGAGGAAAGTACTATTGGAATCCCCATTTCACAGATGAGAGCTGAGGCACAGAGCCATTAGGAGCTTGCCCAAGGGCACACAGCTGCTAAGGGAAGGAGCCAGGGTTTGAATGAGGCCAGCTGGGACAGAATCACTCAGTTCCTGTTTTGTCTCTGTCTTCCCTAGAAGAACAATGGCTGGTCTTCTAGAACATTTTATGTAGACTAGGACTATATAAAGGACAGAATGGGGAGACCTAAGTGCCATCAAGAGTCTGCAAGAAATACAGATGCCCTTCTTATGACCTTAAGAGCCGTTATTAAAGTGAGAGAAATCATAGAGGATAGGAATGCTGCCCAGAGGTTGTGGCAGATAAACTCCGCACAGAAATTTGCTAGGGGAAGGCCACAGGTCTGTGCTTCAGACAGCACATTCATTAATGTCTTGGATGAACTCAAGCTCATCAAGTGGGCTGATCTGCAAAGTTGAAAGGCGACAGAGCCTTAAGAAATGCCAGAATTTAGAGCCCACTTTCAACAAAATGCAATTAAACACAATTATTTGGGTAAAACAAAACTTGCAAAATATAGACTAGACAGGACCTAGGTGAAGAGACGTTTCTTCGAAAATGAACTTGGGGTTTAGCAAACCACAAGCTGCAAATGAGTTGCAAATGTGACACAGCTTCCCAACATCTGGTCCATTTCCAGCCTCACTGAAAGGGGTCTGGAGCTTGTGCTAGCGGCTCTCAGGCTGAATGGCTCATCAGAATAATTTACAGATTTTAGCGGCTTGAATCCTGCCCCCAAGATGCTGACTCAGTAGGTCTGGGCTGAGATGAGGGACGGAGAATGTTTAAAAGTTCTTGAGGTGTCTAAAATGCCTGTGGGATTGAGAACTACTAGTTGCCCCAGAAATGAAGTTAAGGTGGGTCTGAGCATCAAAGTGGAGAGTCTGAGGGGTCAGGTCTGCCAGGGTCAACCTGGCTCACAGCATGGACATGAGGCCAAGTGACTGGTAGCAATCTCTGCCCAAAGCTGCCTCCCAAAGCTCGTACTTCACTTTACCTTGGGCTTGCAAAGACCTTTTCACCTTGGTCAACTCCACATGCTAGAGGGAGTGTCCTTGGTTCTGGCTTTGGGGATAATAGCAGTGGTTAGAAAAGTACTTCTAGGGGAGCTGACATACAGTAGGTCCTCCCCTCCATAGATGTTGGGGTCCCTTCCTGCCATCCTCCTTTCTTGCTGTCCAGGTGTGAGGCACATACTGTAGCCATGCAGCTTTTTCAGGTGGCGGAGTAGCTAGCCTCTGTGATGGCCCCAAGGATCATCAGCTGCTGGTAGTCAGCTCTTGTGCGGTTTCCTCTTTCACTGAATCGGGGCTGACCAGTGTAATCACAGAACACAGCAAAATCAATGAGGCGGGACTTCAGGAGTAGGTCAGAAAGGGCAACGCACCTTCAACTGTGTTTTCTTGAATGACTTGCTCTGGGGGAAGCCAGGTGCCATGCAACAAGGACACTTCAAGCAGCCCCAGGGACAGCCCCACAAGGAAAGGAAGCAACTACTGTCCTCTGAAGTCACAGACCAAGGGTGGTGGCAGCAATAGGGTTTCTGCCAGAACATTCCTGTAGGGAGAATGGGCATATCTCCTGGCTGCATTGCTGCTGGCCACGTGGCACCCAAGCCTGGTTCCTGGAATGGAAATTTTCTAAGATACCTAGTGGAATAAACCTTTTCTGCTTAAACCAGTTAGAGTGCATTCCGTTGTCTGCCTGAGATAAACGCTCACCAGCTCCCCCAGGGCTGTCGTGTAAATCTTGAACAATATGCTCTTGGTCCTGCACACAAAAAGGGCCTGCTACTATTTCGTCCTTCCAGGGATCGTGCTTTGTCTTTTTGCAAGATCCTGGTTTTGTCAGTGCTTCTTTGATGTTTCTAAAAGAAACAGTGTAATTAAAAAAACTGTTTCATTATCTTAATGTGACTTTGGGTAGAGGACAAGATGCTAACACACACACACACACACACACACACACACACATTTAGAAACCATTTATTGTAGCAAAGAAAAGAATGTTTCTTATTAACACTGGCTGGCATTTTGAGTGTAAGTCCTCACTTTTGTTGACCTATATTGTCACAGAAGAAAAGTTTAGGGAAGCCTTCAAGGTACTTTTTGATTTGAACAGAAAAACCTCTCCAAGTTTATAGATGTCACTTCCCTAATTGTTCTTTCCCTTGTGTGTGTGAATGGACTGTGGACAGACCGGCCTTGTCATTGGTCCAGGACAAGTTTCTTCACATTCCTGAATGTCCCGGGGCAGGAGACTATGAATAAAATGTCTCAGGTATAGCAGTTCAGTCCCAGGACTGTTTTGTAATTTAGTCATCATTTTCATGTTGAATTAGGAAAAGCACATTCAAAGACAAGAGGCATATGATTAGCAGCTAATTAATGGCCTTGAGGAAATTCTTATCAATTCAGGAGACTGAGCTAATTTGAAACCATTACCAGCTCCCTCTGTTAATAAATTGTGCTCTGTCCCCACTCCCACTCTTCCCCCAAATTTGCTCCTTGACTCCCAGAGTCTTGAAGAGCTAGGTGAGGATTTCTACCTACACCCCAGCAAAGACCCAAATCTTATGGACTGGAATCTGACCTCAGGACCCTGACTTTAGTTTTTCATCTACAGAAAATTTTCTTGTTTCAGCACATGTCATCTGACATCCAGTGAATCCTTGGTTATCTTTGTCAAGGTCTCTTACAGAGTGTAGGGCCCAGTGTTGTGTTGTGTATTCTGGTCTGTGTGTGTATGGGGGGCAGGGGCAGAGAGCAAGGTGGGTGGGGAGGGAGGTGGCAGAGGGTGGTGAGTTCACTCATTCCAAAGAACCAAATACATTTTCCTGGATAATCCATCATTTCAACACTTTCTGTTGCCTTTTTCCCCTCCCTGGTGCTGATAGTTGGACTCTGTGGGATCTGGTGACTGGAGCTGAACTGCTCAGGTAGAAGCACCTCAGACGTGCTATGTGAGAGTTGTATCTACTACACTTGACATACACCTACTGTATCAAGTAGATGTAGGACTTGCATTCACTATCTTGTGCTCTAATTTGAGGTTTCCAGAAATAGGAATTTTGCTGTCAGGCCTCAGCCAGGGAATGCCTTTTAATAATAAGAAACCACTAAAACACTGCACAAGGGGACCTGTGAAGTGTGTCCTTATTGTAAAATGTCAGACTCTGCCTGTTCTCTGGTTTTAACTAACATGCCAAACTATAGGTATGGCTGTAACTCACTCCTGAATTCTGTGACCTGTTTCATCTTCTGTCTTCTCAATTTGTGTATGTGATTTTGAGGTGACAAATTAGATTCCTCTTTGATTTCTCACCCCACCCAAGGTTTGACCCAGTATATCAGTTAGTTTTTTCTATTTAACAAGTCACCCCCAAACTTAGTGACTTAAATAGCACATGTTATTTTTAATAGACTTTATATTTTAGAGCAGTTTTAGGTTCACAGTAAAACTGAGTTGGGAGGTACAGAGATTTCCCATATGCCTCTTCTCCACACATACACAGCCTCCCCCAATATCAGTGTCCCCCACCAAAGTGATGCATTTACTACAACTGATAAACTTACATTGTGATATCTTCGCACCCGAAGTCTATGGCTTATGTTAGCGTTCATTCTTGGTGTTGTACGTTCTGTGGGTTTGGACAAATGTATAATGACATGTATCTATCATTATAGTATCATACAGTCATTTTACTGCCTGAAAAATCCTCTGGGCTCTGCCTATTCATCTCTCCTTCCTCCTAAATCTGACAACCCCTGATCTTTTTATTATCTCTATAGTTTTGCCTTTTCCAGACTGTCACAGAGTTGAAATCATACAGTATGTAGCCTTTTCAGATTGGTTTCTTTCACTTGCTAATATGCATTTAAGTTACCTCCATCTTTTCATGGCTGGGTAGCTCATTTCTTTTTAGCACTGAATAGTGTTCCATTGTTTGGATGACCACAGTTTATCTATCTATTTACTTACTAAAGGACATTTAAAAAAAATTTTTTTAAGTTATTTTTGTTATTTTTATTTTTTTAATTGTTAAATTTATTGAGGTGACATTGGTTGGTAAAAATTACATAGGTTCCAGGTGTACAATTTGTGTATGTATTGCATTATGTGCTCACCACCCAGAGTCAGCTCTCTTTCCATCACCATATATTTGATGTCCCTCCCCCATTTACCATCCCCCTCCCCCTTACCCTCAGGTAACCACTAAACTATTGATGGTGTCTATGAGATTTTGTTTCTTTGTTACATTTAGTTTTATATTCCACATATAAGTGAAGTCATATAGTTCTTGATATTTTCAGTTTGACTTATCTCACTTAATATGATGGTGTCAAGCTTCATCCATGTTGTCACAAATGGCTGTATTTCATCTTTAAAGGACGTCTTGGTTGTTTCCAAGTTTTGGCAATTATGAATAAGGTTTTAAACATCTGTGTGTAGGTTTTTGTGTGGATGTAAGTTTTTAACTCATTTGGGTAAATACAAAGGAGCATAATTGCTAGATCATATGGTAAGACTATGTTCAGTTTTGTAAGAAACAGCCCATCTGTCTTCCAGGGTAACTGTTGCTCCACATCCTCATCAGCGTTTTGCATTCTCAGTGTCCTGGATTTTGGCCATTCTAAGAGGTGTGGAGTGGTAGCATATTTTAAATTTCTCAAGATTCTTTGGGTGTCTGGGTAGCTCTTCTAGAAAGGCAGCTGTCTAGCGGCTGAGCAGCGCAGCTGGGGCTGGAAGGTCTAGGACAGTTTCACTTCTGCTTCTGGGACCCTGGGGTATCTGGGGCCTCGCTCCCTGTGGTCTTATCCTCCAGCAGGCTAGCCCAGGCTTCTTCACAGGGTGCTGGAAGGGTGTCACTAGCAAGAGAGTATGTGTCCAGTTGTGCAGCACTTTTCAGGCCTCTGCTTGTGTCTGGTACATTCCGTTGTCTAAAGCAAGTCACATTACCACACCCCGATGGAAGGGATAGAAAAATGGACTCCACCTCTTCACAGGAGGTGCTATAAAATATTGTACCATGTTTCCCCATCTACAGCAGTTGGTGACTGTGAGGTCTAACTGAGCAAAGCTATAATCTCTGACATTATGTCAACCACTCAAAATCCCCACCCCAGGTTGCACACAAAAAAGCAGTGTCTTCACTTAGTGCAGTAGATCAGATAATCTCATTCTTCTTTCCTAATGACCCAGTTGGTGTTGTTCCAACGGGGTAGTTATGCATTCCTCAGACCCCAGCATTAGGCACTCACAGCCTCTGGCCTTAATGTTCTGTAAAAGAAAAGCATTACATTTAGTCCTGTCTTCATGTCTTAACTGCCGAGAAAGGCTTCGAGGTTTAAGGGGTGATAACTAATCGTGCCTCTTCCCTTTCCATCTGTGGAGTCAGTTGAGAAATAGATGCCAGCAACGGGAACTGGAAATCAAACTGGCCCCTCTGTTGCTGGCACTAGTGGTTGGCCTGGGTTACAGCCAGGCAGGGCCGCCTGCTTTTCCCCTCCGGACAGACCTGGGACGCCCACAGGAAGGGCGCTTCGGTCAGCAGAGCAGGCCCACTGGCCTGACCAGACAGAAGGAGAACTGTCGCCTCTCACCTTTCAGGTCATGACAGTGTAGACACAGGGACCATGGCAGGCCCCCTAGGCTATGGTAGCTATGGCTCCTTCCTCCTCATCCTCAGTCAGCCAGGAGTGGTGGGTGGAAGGTGAGGTGGACGCTTGCTATTTTGACTTATTTTTGTGGCAATTTTTTAAAAGATTTATTTATTTTTATTGTTTTTGACAGAGAGAGAGAGAGAGACAGAGACAGAGAGACAGAGAGAGAGAAGGGGGAGGGCCCAAAATAGTCACCATAGTTGCACATCATTGGTTTTTTTACATAGTTTGATTCCACAGGTGGGCTGGGGCTGCACAGGGCAGGAACTGGGCTGGAGTCTTGCCCTGGTGAGAACTGAACTGGGGGCACTCCCCAGTTCAGCATATGGGTTCGCACGGGCCAGGGTCGGGATTCAATCCTCGGTCCCCAGGGCTGCAAAGTGACTGCTTAACCCACTGAGCCACCCCGGCTTCCCCGCAATTTTTTTTTATATGCACGTATTTAAAAATCTTTTTGTTGAAGTGTAACATGCATATAGAGAGGAGTACACGTCATGAGGACATGGTTCGGTAAATTTTCATGATGTAAAAACACTCATGAAACTAGCACCTGGCTCAAGAATCACAAAATTGCCAGCTCCCTAAGAAGCTACATGGATTCCTTTTTTTGGGGTGTGTGTGTGGGGGTGTCTGGCTCCTTTTGTTCAAAATTATGATTGTGAGGTTCCCCATATTGTGAATTCTCATTGCTAAGTAGTAGAGTAATGTGTGACTACCCTTTAATTTATTTATTCATTGTACCTGTGATGGGCGTGTGTATAGTTGCCAGATTTGCCTAATTAAAACCATTCTCATATGTGCCTTTTGTAAAAATATGCAGGTATTTCTGGTTGATATATGCCTAGAAATATTCCCTGGGACCCAGTGAGTCCATTTCTAGAGATAAGTGCCAAAAAAAAAAAAAAACAAGCCTAGCAATTTTCGATACTGATAATTGTTTTTCAAAGTGGAACCGTTCGGTACTTGCCCTGGCAGCGTTGTGAGAGTTTCAGTGGCCTACCTCCTTGCCTCCTAATACTTTGGAAAATGCAGAAGTCTATATCATGTTCTACAGATGAGGGTGAAATACCAGGAGAGGGAGAAAATGAGTCCCACTGTCATTGAAAATGGAAGAATTTTTAAAAGAATTTTAGAAATGCCGGGATAGCTCAGCAGTTGAGCTCTTGCCTCGCGATCTTGAAGTCCTGGGTTTGATTCCCGGCTCTGGCCCGTGCAACTGGCCCACGCAAATGTTGAACTGCAGCACAACTGGTAACTGCAGGGATGGCTTGGCTACAAAAGTTCATGCAGGAGGCTCCAATTTGACTCCCACCCTGCATGGCTGCACATCCACCTGTGTGGAATGAAGCCATGTCACAACTAATGATGTACAACCAGGGAGACGTCTCTGGGCCCTTTCCCTCTTCTCTCTCTTCTTCCTAAATAATAAAATTTCTAAAAATCTTAAAAAAAAAGAATTAAAAAAAATGCGTCAATCTATGTTAATTGCAGATAATTAACAGATGGGGTCTTTTTAGGTGTAACATCTTTCTACAGTCCAGGAGAGTGATTTATGATTTAACTTTAGAAACTCAAGCTGCTCTCAATGGCTCACCCAGCGCTTGGAGAAATTACTCTGTGGATGAAATGTTCCCTCCACGGAAACTGTGCTAAAGTGTCAATTAGTGACTATAGAAACAGAGTGGGAGTGTTTAACCTTTCAGATGTGCCAGCAATGTGCTCCTTAATTTGAAAATAGGGTACAAAGTGTTAGCAAGTGGAGAATAGTAATCATTCATCACTCAACTTGACATATCTCTTGCAGAAGGGATCCTCTCTGCTCCATTTATTCTGGCTTTTGTCTAACTTCTCTGAGAAGGGACCAGATGCTCTAATGAGGGGTAACAGACACTGAAAATATCTGGAGATCAGGAGAAAACAGGCTCATAGTTTTCCCCTCGAGAGCCTGTCTTCCCTTGAAGCTTCTCAGAGCACTTCCTGTGAGTACCCAGCAGCGAGTCTTATTATCACTTTTTGCAAATGGTAGAAACGTGGTGCAGGGAGCCGAAAAGGGCCCACTCAAGGCTACAGGGGGAGCCAAATGTTCAGCTTAAAATGGAAACTGAGAGCCCTGGGAAACTCAAGACAGCCTGGGAGAGTCCTTTAATCTCTGGACCCTTCCATGTCTTTTTAGACAATAAGCCTTTCCTTGAAAGAGGTTTTCTCCCCTGCTAAGGACAGGGCTGCCAACTCTCTCTCCAGAATGTCGTAAAAAGGTGACATTTAATGGCGGAAATCGAAACTCTAATTGACTTCTCCTAAAGCAGAAAAACAAGTGTCCTGTAATCTTTCTCTTGGCCGGACGTTTGTAATTGTCCCCTTGGGCTTCTGCCTTGAGGGAAGCTGAAGAGGCAACATAGAACAGTTCACTTGAATTGGCATAGTTACACACTCAAGATTAATTTTCACTGTGCAATGGAAGACATGGAGAGCCCCTCCAAGCAGACAGAGGTTTCAGGAAGGGGGTTCTAGCTCACTTGCCTAAGCCTTGGGACCAAAGCAGCCCCTAATCTGTTGCATCGATAAAATGCTGAACATGAACACTTTTTTCCTGTCTGGGCATAGGGGGGGGCAGGGTGGGTGGTGGCCTGTGATTGCTTGTGTTAGATGTGTTACTTGCTTTGGCTAATGGAATTTTAGCAGAGATGACGTGAACAAAATCTTGAAATGTACTTGTGCAGGAGGTCTTGCTTTTCTGTGTTATCATCATCATGATGAGAACATGCCCAGGGAGCCTCGCTGATCCAGGAAGATGAGAGACATGTGGGACCTGGAACCTAGTCC
>PVKE010004500.1:0-64319 GCA_004027555.1 Craseonycteris thonglongyai | reverse complement strand
TTTTTCCCCATTTTATTATGTTTTTACACTTCTGTTTGAGTTTTATTTGCATAAAAGTTTCAAATATGTAAAATCCATCATCACATGTACTTTGTTAACTGTGAGGTCATCCTGTATCATTACTTTTGATGGACAATAAACTTTAGAGTTTGAAGGGCTTACCCTGTGATAGTTTATTTCTTCTTTTAAGAAATAAATTATCCTCTCAAAGCAAGGAAAGTTTATGTCATAATATAATCAGTGATATAATACCATAGACTATTTTAGAACCCAAATAAAAGCATAATGTAATCTATAAATGTAAGACACATTATTACAAATATCAATATCATTGTTCTATACAGTCATAAATCTCAGTTTTTCTTTTAAAATACCTCTAGCATGTGCTCCTATCTTCTTCTTCCTCCACTGTCAGACTAGCATGGTATTATTCCTCTTGCCTGAGTTACCAAGCTGCCCTCTACTGGTTCTCCCCACCGCCTGTTTTTTCTCCCCTGTACAATCCTGCCACCCCAAACTTCCTGTCCTCATTAGCATCACCAGTGACTACTGACACTTAACTATGGCTCACCACAGACCTCTCCGTAAGTGGCTGAGAATTTTCACTACTCTGCAGAGATATTTATCCCAAGGTATATAAAGCATCTAAAGGAAGGCCTTTGGTTTTATTCTTTAAGTTTCAGACAACAAGAAGATGGCTTCTTTTGTTACTCAAGAGGACAATGTATTAGGGAAAATATTCCCATTTTGGAAACATGTTTGACCATGGGCGTTTCTTGTCTTTTCTTTTTCTTTTTAAGAGTTAGGGAGAAAGCTGGGGGATACTGGGGCAGGAGGTCCCACAGGCCTCAGTGAGAAGAGTGAACTTCTCAGTGGGAGGAGCATTTTTTTTTTTTAAGATTTATTTTTTTGTTATTTTTGACAGGCAAAGACAGAAAGAAACAGAGAGAAGGGGGAGGGCCCAGTGCAGTCTCCATAGTTGTACGTCATCAGTTTTTAACATGGTTTCAGTCCACACAGGTGGGCAGGGGCCACGCAGGGCAGGAACTGGGCTCGGGGCCTCCTGCAGGGGAGGCGCACCCCCTTGAGCCAGCGGCTGAACCAGGGGGCAAGAACCAAACTGGGGGCCTCCTGCATGGGAAGCACACACCAGTTCAGCATATGGGTCCACATGGGACAGGGCTGGGACTTGTTTGTCAGTCCCCAGGGCTTCAGAGTGAGCAATTAAACCACTGTTAAGTGAGCACTTAACATCCCTGCTTCCCCAACCATAGGCATTTCTTGTGATGTTTCTTAAAGGGATTAAATGTTTCACATTACACAGGGAGCTCTTAGGAGCTACAAGACAATGAGAAGCCCTAATTTCTTTATTAAAAAAAAAAAAAAAGTAAGTCATGATTTTAAGAGTTTTCAGATTTCTTATTTTAATTTTATCTGGAGGTAAGCAGCGAATAGCGAATAAACAGGTTTTTTGTTTTTGTTGTGTTATTTTTTTTTAATGTTTCATTTTGTTTTGACTTCTAGCTTCCATTATTTCTGTGGAGACCAATCAGTGGTAAGAAACTATAGAGGTATAACTATTTTCTAGTAAAGATGATTATTATGTTGTTCAAATGCAAAGCACTTAGGGAAATGAACATTAGAAATAAGACTTACAAAAGTACAGAAAACTAGAAGTCATGGGCATGATATGGTGGGTCATCACTGAGCTAGAAGTGAGCTTCATTTGAGTTTCAGCCTCAGTGCTAGTGGGAATTAACTGTCTAGCCTTGACATGTATTAATTTTTCAACTTCCGTTTCTTTATCTATAAAATAGAAATAATCTCAAAAGTCTTACTTGCATTCAAATTTTATAACTCTCTAATCTCTCATTTCCTAGCTAAAACTAATTCTATAGTAGCAATTTAGACAATAGTAGTAGTTTAACAAGTATTTTCTTACAGTCCTATTGGTAGAGTACACAAATATAGAACATGGTGCCTTTATTGAATGGGAAAAATTCTTAATATTTCTCACCATTAAGCAATGGAGGATAGAAAATCTATTTAAATCAATACTTTTCCACTCCTATCTTTCAGCAGTAAATATTAGGAGAGTAATAGGCCACAATGATTCTGCATGTTCTCACCTATTAAAGAAAGTGATAACTTAGAGCTCCATTTGTCCTAAAATCTGTGTCAGCTTTCTCCTTGATGATCTGTAGGATTTATGGAATTTTGCTGCCTATGTTACCTGGAGCTGATGCACACAGGTCGCTGTGCTGAGCCACGCAGATGTCCTCTTCTCGATTGGGCTGGTCAGACCCTATGATTCCCCACTCGTGGTGTTCATGCCCTTGTGAAATACTGCCCCATGGTATGCAGGCAGGACTCTTCACTTGTTTCTAGTCAGTAGACTATGTCAACGAAAATGGGATGCCTCTCTGTGATTATAGTATGTTATATGGCAAAGGTGATGACATGTGATTCTGTCACATTATGTAAGAATACATCTTGCTAGCAGACTTTCTCTAGAGTCCTGCTCTCTTTGCTGGCTTTAAAAACACAACTGCCCTAAGTCCTACAGTTGCAAAGAAATCAATTCTGCCAACAACCTGAGTGAGCTTGGAAGTTGACCCTTCCCCAGTTCACCCTCTAGACAAGAACCCAATCCTAGTCAACATCTTGATTTTAGCCTTATAGAACACCCAGGTAAACTGTGTCTAGCCTCTTGACCCACAGAAACTGTAAAATAAAAATGAATGTTGTTTTAGCTGCAAAATTTGTGGTAATTTGTTATATAACAATAAAACATTAATGCAACAATTTATTCTTTTAACTGTTGTGAAGGCTGTTGGCTGACAGTTTTTACCTATCAGACCTCCCTGAAAATTGCCTCAGCTGAAGAGAACAATTTCACTCAAAATCACATTCCTTTCTCAGGGTGACCAGTGACCAGTCATTGAGAAGACACAAATGCCTACCTTTTGCTCTATCTCAAGATCTTCAACCCAGCTCTAGACCAAGTGAAGGACCTCATATCCCTCTGTCCAATCCTGCTTCCTTCCTCTTGTGCCACAGGTATTTATATATCTATATATCTATATATCTATATCTACATCTATATCTACGTATATCATCTATATCTGTATCATCTATATCATCTATCTATCTGTATCCATAACTTTGCTAGGCTTAGATATCAAATGAACCATAAAATTATTTAACATTCTGTAAGGCTATCTTCTATTCATTACTACCCAATCCAGAGGACCCATGGTTACAGAGTGGGGAAACCTGAAATAAGAATCAATAACAATTACTGGTAGTACTTCCTGTATCTTATATCCACCTACAAGTTCTAAAGGACAGCCAGACATCCCAGAATCATCTGGCAAATATGAACACATGGTATCAAAAATGTTCTCAGTTAAAATAAACAATTTTTAAATCAAGAAGCTTTAAAACAGTTAAGATACACATATGTTGATACATATATTCATTATTACTCTTGGTAAGAAGAAACTAACAGACTTTGGGAAAAGACTATATTTGAATGGTTACAAACTGTGTGGCCTCCAGAAATATGCTTACCCCTCTGAAACACAATTTTATTATCTATAAAATGGGGATATTACTGGCCTAATTAGGTTATGAGAATTAAATTAAATGAGCTAAAATATGGAAATGCCTAGCATAGTATTCAATATGCAATAGGTACACAATAGAAGCTAGCCCAATTCTTCCTTGTTTTGTCAACTTCTTCCTAAATCTTAACCTTTTGAAATTACTTTTTATTTAATTTTTTGAGAGAAGGGAAGAGAAAGAGAGATAAGAGATAAGTGGAGAGGGCCCAGAGCAGCCTCCATAGTTGTACATCATTAGTTGTGACATGGTTTCATTCCACACAGGGGGATGTGGGGCTGTGCAGGGTGGGAAATTAACTGGGATCCTCCTGTATTCCAGTTGAGAACCTTCACAGCCAAGCCATCCTGGCAGTTCCAGTTGCACCACAGTTCAGCATATGGGTTTGTGCAGGTTGGGCCTGGAATTGAATCCCAGACCTCGTGATTGAGAGGCAAGTACTCAACCACTGAGCTAACTCTGTATCCCCTAAATCTTAATTTTTTTAAGAAAACAAAGAGAGAGATGGAAAAATCTCCAGAATGATAACTCTGAATAACTTTTCTGGTTTACTCGGAGTTCATCTGGTCAGACACCTTCACTTTAATTAGTATAACTTCCCTGTTACTGTTTGTCTGAGACTTTCTTTGTGCAATGGGTAAAACTTGGCATACTGAGATTTTTTTCCCTGGTTTTTCTTACTCTTGGTTCATAATTAGCAGCTGGCTTAACAAATTACCACACAATTATAGCACCTGAGACTTTCCTGGAGCTCTTTCAATTAAAAGACTTCCTGGGATTGTCAAGGCTTCATTTTCTCCACCTGTTGGTCCAAATCATTTGGCACAATATAGAGGTGATAGTTCCAAGTCCCAGGTATCCCATGAGTTTATCTATAATCCATATGACTTTATTATGTCAATAAATATACTGCTACTGCATAGACCAATAAATTTTTAATGACAATAAATTGAGAAGCCCTTGATGGATGAATCTTCTGTGTTAGATAATTTAGTATTAATAATACCAAGATGAATGATTTATATGGCCATTTCAGACATTTACTTGAGTAAAAGAAGGCTGGTATATTTTGTAAAATGTAAGAGTACACAGTGGAGACAGAAACTAATGGATGTTGATCCAATGCCAGCCCATTTCCTAAACAAACAAATCCTTCCTTTTAAGTTAAGAACTTTTGCCCACCTAATGCATCCCCTTGCATGCATAATGGTTTAGTCTCCATTGTGAACTGTTCTGAGGCAAAACCATGTGTTTTATATAAAAACTAACCCTTCCAGGCAAACACTATGCCTTTTTAAAAACTTTGCTTTGCACCATTAATAGCAAAAGCCATTAATATACATCCTTGACAATTCTCCAACTTGAATCTCTGATGGTTTTAAAGGCAATTCAATATATATATGTGTTTATGAATATGTATAGTGGAAGAATAGGTAGGTTCAAAATATAAAACTGGAAGAGTCATTACATTTCTTTCTCAGAAATAGTGACACTCTATTTTGGGGAAGGTTGAGTTTCCAAAAAACAAATTATATCAAAAACTATAAAAGAAAGCTACATAGGCTTCGGGAAAGCAGGCCCCAGGGAAATCTATGATTCCTTCTTCAAACAAATCTTAGGTGTAAGTCAACATATGTATATAAAGATATAAATAGCAATATTCTGGTTGAAAATGATTAAAAATTGGCTTGATATAGATGAAAATATAAAAGAGAATTTGGGAACTATAAAAGAATACACACACACATATACATATGTGTGTATGTGTATATGCATATATTTGTATACATGTATATGTGTGTATGTATGTGTATATGCACACACATATATATTCTGGAATTCTTATAAGATTTTATGTATTTAAAATTTATAAGATTTTATGATATATAGTCAAATATATAACATATACTCAAAGTCAAATATATATATATAGCTAAATATATATCTCTTGAGAAGAAAAAACAAAAAGCAAAAACAAAAACATAAATGCCACAATAGGATAAATAAAAGCAAGTCTAGACATATGAAAATGAAGTTATGATACACATATTAACATATGTAAGATAAAGATAATGAAAGCTATTATAAAAATACTGCAAATATTTACAAAGGAAAATGTAAAAAATATGTATAAATATACAATGGTCATGATTTGGAAGACTCAGTTCAGAAAGTTATCAATTCTCACCAAATTAATCTATAAATTCAATGGCACATCAATAAAAATTTCAAAAGAAACTCTTGAAAAATGACAGCTCATACTCTTATTCAGTTGGGACAGAAAAGGTCAAGAATGTTTAAGTCAGTTTGATGTAAGATGATAAATAGGACATATGAGGTTTCACCCTTCCAGATATAAGTGAGAGTAATTGAGACAATTTAAATTTGAAACAGAAATAGACCAATGTATCAAAAGAGGTCATACAAATAAAATTGTACATTAATGAAAATATGGCCAAAGAAGGCCAGATGGATTGATGGCCTAAGGATGAATACTAAAATTTTAATCATTTTACAAAAGTTAATAAAATTGGTTGAGTAGTTTTATGAAAATGTCATAAGGAATGATTTTTAAAATAAGACATGAATGGCAGAAGCTATAAAGAAAAAGATCAGTAGATTTTTTGACAATAAATTTTAAAGCATGATAGAAATCTTCATGGTAAAAGTTGAAAGCACAGCTTTAGTCTAAGGAAAGAAATAGCAACATACATAATTGGCAAACGTTATAATAAATACATAAAGAATTCTTATATTATAATAAGAAAAAGACATTAACCTATTAAGTAAAAAATGAGCAACATGCATTAGTGGTAATTCACAGAAAAGGAAGCCAATGGTCAGTAAATGGAGAAGATACTTAATCTTAGTAGTCATCAGGGAACTTCATATTAAAGCAGCAATGAGATGGCATTTCATAATCATTCGAATGGAAGAAATAAAGTCTGAAATACCACTACTGAATGCAAGACAACAGGCGTCCTCATACAATGCTGGGGAGAATGTCAACAAGCAGTCACTTTGGATAGTAATTAGGCTTTTATGAATATACATGAAGATGTGTACACTCTGTGAACCTCAAGTACACCTCCAGTTATATACCCAGCTGAGTTCAACCCTGGAACATGTGTACAAGGATGTTACCCACCATGCTATTTGTCAGAGTGAGGTAGTAGAAGGCATTTTGATAATCTTTCACAGAGAGAAAATTGATTAAATGTGACATATTCATAATATGGATTGCAGCAGGCAAGTAACCTGAATGAACAAGAATCTATATGGGTGAGCACTGGTGGTATAGTGGTGAGCATAGCTGCCTTGCAAGAATCTATATGTATCAGCATGGAAATCAAAAATAAAATGTCATGTGAGAAAACAAGATGGTTGCTATTTATAGTATAGTATTTATATAAACTTTCAAGACAACAATAACTGTGACATATTTTAATGAATATTTTTTCAAATGTACTAAAAGCATAACAAACAGAAATCATTCACACTAAATTAAAGAGAATAGCAATATTTGGAAAGAAAATAGGGGAATATGTCTGAGAAGACTTAAAAAATGAATCTTAGCTTTTTCTATTATGTTTTCTTTTTAATAAATTAATGAATTAATTTGAAGTGCTTGTTTTTTATTTTTTGTACATTTCAGATATGTACTCATACAAAAAGAACCAATGATGACTATTAGCTATCCCTCCAAATAAAAGTTAGAACAAGCTTGTCAAAACCTTGGCCTGCAGGATATATGTAGCCCAGGACAGTTTTGAATGCAACCCAACACAAATTCATAAACTTTGTGAAACATTATGAGATTTTTTTTTTAACTTGTTAGCTATATAGTTAGTGTTAGTGTATTTTATGTGTGGCCCAAGACAATTCTTCTTCCAGTGTGGTCCAGAGAAGCCAAAAGATTGGACTCCTCTGGCTTAGAGGTTCCACAAACATCACCCCTCAGGGTCAGCTATTCCTTCTATATAGCACAGCCAGTGGGCTTTACCCAGTGGTTAGCACACTTTTTTCTGAAGAACTTTGCTTTACAGCAAATCTGAGTAGAAACCAACACAGTAAAATAGAGAAAAGCTAAGTTGTTCTGAGTAAAGCAGTTTTGAGTAAACTGTTGTCCCTCTTACATAGGAAGTGACTTCTGAGAACCCTGAGCTATGAGATTTGAAAAGCACTATTCTAATATCTTATATTAAGCAAGCCAGGATCAGGAGCCTAGTCAATCACCAAATCAATCTATTGCTCAGGTTACCAACATTAACAAGATGGGCAGTGAAATAAAATGAAGAAAAACGAAGTACTACTTGTGTTTTGATTGGTTGGTTGGTTTTGAATGATTTAAGAATAAGGTAAAAAGCAGTGAGAGATTTTAAAAGATGGCTTGGAAACTATTAAACCCAGTGCCTGTGGATGAAGGTTACCAGCAAGCATTTATTGAATATTAGGCCTAACAAAAACCTTCACTATATGTAGAGTTATAACTGAAGACAATAGGAACATACAGATTTTATTTGCTTTTGCTCACAAGGAGCTTAAAACCTAACTTTACATAAATTATAATAAATTATATTAAAACTCTGAGTTACCAATCAGCTTTCCTTAATATTTTATTTCACATTTTCCAAGTTTTCATCTCTATTCAAGTTTTAAAAAATGAATCAATATTTTCTTATTGTGAACAACTTCAGATTTTTTTTTAGAAAGAGATGTGAGTATAAGTATAAATAAGAAGGCATATTATCATGGGGTCCAAATTTTTCATTATAGTCTCTCAATCTTATACAATAACCATTTTATGAATATCTGTGAATATGTCATTTACTTCTTCATACTTTGATAATAATTTTTCAGTGATGCACATTTTTAACGACATTCCAGATTTTACTTTTCTGCTAGATAAATTGATGACAACATTAGTCACCAAAATGATAATGAATATAAGATGAAATTGGGCAGTAGACTCTGGGAGATGTCAAAGCCCTTCATTTCTCTAGCAACTCACATACATTTTACCATCATAGAAATGTTAAGTTCTTCCTTAAACATCTGTGGGAGACTATCAAAATCTGTTTTCTGTTTCACAAATACTACTCAATGAAACTCAGATTTACTTTTTCAGGGCTGAAAAAGAGATTTAGTTTTACTTCTTTAGGAATAAAGATTCCACAATAATAGACACCTCATAAGTACTCACTGGTGAAGGTTATAAAAATTTAAGCCAACAAATGATTTCAAATAATTGTAGTGAATTCCCTTTTAATTTGTATCAAGTGTTCCATCCTTGACCTTTGGTCTTTCTTCATGTGAAATCCTTCAGCCATAAGGACAATTATATAACTTTAGTATGAAATTCCAGGTAAGTATACTAAATAGTTTATGCATTTTCACATTTTCTACAAACTAAATGAATGATTTTAGACTATAATCAGTAAAACAAAGGTCAGAGATTTTTAGAATTCATTTGCATTTCATTATGAAATGATTCCAGGTGCAAGAATTAAAATGCTTCATTTTGCTTCACAATCTTTATTTAAAATTCAATTTCTATTTTTATTGCTGCAAAAATGACATCCTACATTCATGTTTTGTTTGTTTGAGGAAAAAGAAAGTTTGAACTATGTCTACTGGGATCTAATTATCAGAACCTAATTCTAATTACAGTCTTTTAAATTAATGCTGTAGGCTTTCCTCCTTTCCATTTCTTTTTGGAAAAAAAAAAATGCCATTTATATTATTCACAAGGCTTTTCATGCTAGAAACCTCTATTTTGAGATACCATCTACCAAGAGTTTTGTAGCTATATAATCTCAGTTTGCCAAACAACTTCATGCTCATTTGAACTATGGAATTTCTTTGTAATTTAAGCACACAGGATAAGAAACATGCAAAGATAAAATATATACAAATCAAGACTTTCGTGTTGTGATAAAACATAACATTTCCTTTAAAATCTAATTTTTGCAAAAGTCTCTTTGTAGGAGAGCTACTGATAGAGAATGTTGTCTGTAAATGTTTAAATAAAAATGCAAAAATTTTGATCACTATTATTAAACTGTCATAAATCTGCTATCAAAACGGTATTTTTCTACTAACCCTTGAACTGGCAACAAATAATAGGCAAAAAATTCAACTTACAACTTTATAGCACATATGAAGATAATTACTTCAAATTTTTTTTATTATTTTTGTATTTGCACTTGCAATATATTTTCCTGTTGTAAGATAATAAATATTTAGTCCAAAGGCTCTACCATTTTTTTTTCCTTTGGGACCTGTTCACTTATTGAATTTTAACACTTAATTTCTACTGAGAGATTATATCTCTACTAATCAGTAAATGCAAATAGAATTTATACTATCAGTCTTGGCTACACAGGAGCCATTATAATAACACAGTTCACACCACACATATCTACTTACATATATTAAGATACACAGCACAGGCAAGTACTGGGGATAACAAAAGTGAATCAACTCAGCAGGCAATGAAGTATCAAGCTCCTGACAAGAGGTTGTGGTTATCCTCCTGGTCTAGCCATAAGAAATACATCAAACTCTAATGAGTCCATATAAATAAATTGACAATTCAAGCTGAAAATGCAGGTTGAGCCTAAACCTAAACACCATATATCTATGCTGTGTGATGGAACGTAGCACGGGTATTCCAAGGTCAACACTTCAGGCAAACAAGGTTCAGAGATTTTCGTTGTGTTGTGGCATGTGGTTTTTCTTTCCTCTGTGGAACATCTCAGAAATTTTAAGGAGGTAATGACATTATAAGTTACTGAGAAAAAAAACGAAAACAGTGGTTCTCAAACTTTGGTGAGCAGCATAGTCCCCTCAAGAGCCTGTTAGAACATGGAGTGCCCGTTTGGCCTAGAGAGTTTTACGATTCAGCGGGTCTGCAGTGGACCTGAGATTTCACATTTCTAAAAAGTTTCCAAGTGACCTGAATGCTGGCAGTCCAGTGACTATATTTTAAGAAGCTTTGAGCTTAATAATACATTTCATTTTTGTTGAATTGTTTTTCTTCTTATGAAAATTTCCTCTTAAAGTACTAGTGTTCCCTACAGTATATGCTGAGAAATATGTTTTAATTTGGGGAAGAATTATGGCAACGAATGGGGGCAAAAGTGATTCCTTCACTTCTAGTATGACATTTTAGAAACAGCTGATCAATCTTTGAATATTAAAAATATATATACGGTAATATTCCATTGGTAAATGTACCACAAAAATATTACTCAGTAATAAGAAAAGATGAAATAAATTTGTGACAACATGGACTAACATTGAAAACATTTTATTAAGCAAAATAAGTCATACTGAAAGAATCAAGAAACACATGACCTCACTCATAGATGGAATATAAAACTGAAAGTAACAAAGAAACAAAAACTCATGGACACTGAGTCAGTGCCTTGGTGGTGCCTGGGGGTGGGGGTAGGGAGGAGAGGGGGTAGGGCAAGGGGAGCAGACATTAAATGTAAAAATAAATAAATAAAATACATACATATGGAATATATTTCATGAAGATATTTATCTTATCATTGCAGTTTATGACAAATTATAATACTGAAGTTATTTCTGATATATACAGTTTAGTATTTTAATGCATACAAATTAGGTAAAGCAAGAAATAGATAATATCAGGAAATGTCAAAATTCTTAGGTCCAAAACATATCATTAAGTAGTCTTTTTATTTACAAAATTTGATAATCAGAAGCTTCCTTAGGAGAAGATGAAATTGGGAATATAAAAAGCCTTATTAGTCTAAGAAGGTCCTGACTTCTTTTTTCTGGGTAGTGGTCTTTGAAGTGTTCATTAGCTCATTGGGCTTTGTGTTCAAGTGTTTGAAAATGTGTGTTTCTGAAGAAAAACTCTTCTGTTAGTAAACACTAAATAGTAGTATAAATTCGTACCATTACAGAAAATAATGCTGCTAAATAAAAAAATATTCATAGATTTTATTCTCCCAAAAAAATTTATTTCAAGAAAATAATTCACAAGAAAAAAACTTTTATATGCCCAGAAAAAATGTTTTTAATATTAGCTACAATATATTTAAAGTTAAACAAGTTAAATATCTTCAGATAGGGAAATAGTTAATAGATTATGAATAGTAACTTGATAAGACAATGTTTGAAGATTAAATAGCAGTTATGAAGAATGTGACAATATAAAGATGCTATGTACAGAAATAGATCTCAAAATTACTTCTCTGCTCAGACAGAACTGCATGAGAAGTTCAGGGAAAAGAAAGGACAGTGGAATTATAGTGCTGAGAATATAGATGATTTTGATTTTTTTATAAGTATGTCTATATTATTTTACCAATATATGAACATTTTTAAATGTTGCTATCAGTATGTTAATTCTTCCCAAAAAGTAGAACTGTAATTTCCTGGCAGCTGGTATTAACAGCTCTAAGAACAGAACATGATAAAAGTTTTTGGAAAAACAAGGTAAGAAGCTAGTTGGGTGGCGGTGGATGTGGGGGTAATTGAATAATAGAAGATTGAAAGCTTCCATAACTTAATTTTCTTCATATCTTAAATGAGGGCTCACTGGACACAGACAATTGGCCGAGGCAGGAAACTGTTCTGGAGAAGATGGATTTTACATTCAAAAGAGTCAACTGAAATTTTTAAAACAAGAATATCCTCCTTCATTCTTTTCTGCCTCCACCTTTGGCTGACTGTTGGGCATCAGGTTAAAGCTTTACATCTGTGTTTATTTGACTAGGTTCCCTTTGAGTTAAAGCAAGGAAAGGTTTTTGTCCACTTGAAATCAACAATCACTGTTGGGTCTTGACATTTCAATTAGTTTCCCTTATTTTCTACATTTTAAAATAAGCTTAAAGTAAGATAAATGTATTATATCTGAGGATTTGTCTTTCTTTTACTGTAGCTGCAACCAGGTTAAAATTTTAAATGTGTAATCAATTTGCTCTTTTTACAGAAATGTAATTTTCCTCATCCAATTAAAATAAGAAAAAAAGCCTCTCTTCATTGTAATTAAAAGTTAGCATAAAATCAGAGATCTTGCTAATTACAAACAATAATTTCCTCCCTATAATTTTGCTAAAAAGGCTCTGGATTTTGAAGTTCAGATAGAAAGGCTTTTTACTCAATGCCCAAAGCTTTTTTTTTTTTTTTTTTTCTTTCTTTCTTTCTTTCTTTCTTTCTTTCTTTCTTTCTTTCTTTCTTTCTTTCTCTCTTTCTTTCTTTCTTTTATTATAACATCTTTACATAGATTTCTCAATATTCTGAAGTATCAGTATATTCTCTACAAAGCACTGCCTTTGATTTAAAACATCTGCCTTAAATTTCTGACCCTTAAAGAATAATTTAGAAGTACAGAACATTTTTTTCCAGTTATTTAAAAACTGATGTGTGGTACAATTATAAAGTTGCACTAAAAAGCAAATCTCAGCATATTCTTAATCAGAGTAAAATGTGATTCTTTCCAACAAATGCACTGCTGAGTTTTGTTCTGCCTTTGTCAGTAACACAGCTGCAAACAGATTAAACTTTGTGATTTTTTAACTTTCCTCTCATGACTCACTTGAGACTTTCTTTTTCCTGTTCTACAGCTACTAGAATGTTAGAGGAATGGTAGAGGAAACTGAATCAAATACATATCCCAGTTCATACAATTAATTTCATGTTATATTGTCTATAGTAGTTTTTAAGCTTAAATTTAACACTTTACAACTGCCAGTTCATGCAAGGATCCATGTGCTGCTAAACTCATTTAGGGCCTACTATGTGCTGAGCACTGCCTTGATTGCTGTACTAAATTATCTGTAATATCAGTGAAAAAGGAAGGGAAGGCATGCAGCTATGCAAGCTTGCAATGATCTGATAAAAAAAAAATCTAAGAAACCACTGACATGACTCATAATATTCTCATTAATTTTTCATTAAACAAATCTGAAAATTTTTGAATTCCACTTCTGTGTGAATAAAGATTTCTATCCAGGCTGATGGAAGAATAATCAATAAAAACAAGAGTAACAGAACCATTGGAAAGGGTTCCCCCAACACTGAATGCACAATAAATGAGCAAAGCCTTTTACAGGGAAGGACAGTGAAACCTACTTAGCTACAGTGATAGTTCTTTTCATAAAACAAAACAAAACAAAAAACAGATGCATGTCTGACAAATACAGGTGGGTTCATAGGAGCAACAGGGCAAAAAGCTTCAAAGGGGGAACACCTTGCAGTAAACTGAACAGGTGGCCAATACATAAAAGGACACTAAAATACACTAAGCACTGGCATCCATGCGTATAGAACTAGGAAGTGCAATTGGAGGAGACAGCAAAAGTAAAAAACTTAGATGGGAAGCCAGGATGGCTCAATGGGTTAAGCACTCACTTTGCAGCCCTGGGGACCAAGGATCGAATCCCGGCCCTAGCCCATCTGGACCCATATGCTGAACCGAGGAGTACCCCCAGTTTAGTTCTCACTGGGGTGACCCGGCCCAGTTCCTACCCTGTGCAGCCCCGCGCCCACCTGTGCAATGAAACTACATGGAAAAACCAATGATGTGCAACTATGGAGACTGTTCTGGGCCCTCCCCCTTCTCTCTGTCTCTGAATCTCTCTCTCTCTCTCTCTCTCTCTGTCGAAAAATAATAAAAATAAATCTTAAAAAACAAACAAACAAACAAAAAAAACTTAGAGACCTTTAATGAAGAATATTACATTTAATCATGAAGATGACATTAGTCACAATTTTATTACAAATACAAATTTCTTAGTATAATCCGGTCCTTATGTTTGTCTGCTATGCAAGTAATCTATTCACATAAAACCAGACTTGTACCAGGAAATTAAAAATCAAAGAAATATAAACATATCCATTAAAATTATATTAGTAATTACCAAAAGTTACCCAAACCCGTTGTGAAGAAAATATGAAAAGTGAGTTCATGTAAATAATGCAGACACTAGAAATGTAAGAGGAGCCCAATTAATGGATGTGCTAACTGATATTCCTTGTAAACTGCAACATTTCCAACCATAAGCCCTCCACAGACACATTATACAAGACTATGAAGCCATTTGCAAAATATAAAGTCCTATAAAAATACTGGATAATAATGATAATTCATCTTTCATTCCATCTCTACAGCATTTATTTTTATTACACTAAATTTGAGCTTTTATTGTTCCCAAATGAATCACTGGGTCAATATTTCTTTTTCTTCCTCTTGCAATAATACAATCTAAACATGTCGGCCAGGTGAACACTGGATGGGAGGCAGTGTTTATCTGCAGTAGTTTATATGGTGTAGGTCAAATGATCCACACAGCAACATCAGCTTTCCTGATAAATCACAATGAGAACCATCTTATCTCCTCTAGTTGGTAAATGCTGATGGAGTGAGAAAGCCCTTCCAATTGATCATTTCTGCCTCTAATTCATGGCTTTATTATATAACAGTAACATTACAATTGTATGTTTTGAAACTTTTTTTTTAATATATATTTATTTATGTATTTATTTATTGACAGAGAGAGATACAGAGACAGAGACAGAGAGAGAACTGAACTGGGGGAGCTCCCAGTTCAGCATACGGTTCCGCACGGGCCGGGACCGGGATTCGATCCTCGGTCCCCGGCGCTGCAAGGTGAGCACTTAACCCACTGAGCCATCCCGGCTTCCCCAGAAACTTTTTCTTAAAATTTTTAACTGTTCTTTTTCCACAATGCATAGGTTTATACAGTGACATTATTTTACCCTTATTGTTCATCTCAACCTTGTTCTACCCTCTTTCTCCATCAGAGATAAACTGCTGAAACTGGAGACCCCAAGTTCTTTATTAATGGGAGAGTTCTACTAGAATATCACACTATTAAATGTATCACCACTAAATAAGCATATGGCCACTTATCTCCTACATTTCAATTCTGTGGGAATTCTCAAGTCAGAGAGCATCAGTTTTACAAAGAAAAGGAGATTGTCACAGAAAATAAAGAAATATCAGGGTGATAGTAATATAGTTGAATAGAAACTAAGTTAACCTGTGTACTACAATGAATTTGTGTGGGTCAGTGCTTACCTTAGTTCTAATATCAACACTCAGATTCCATAGATTTATCTTTTTTTTTTAATTTTCTTTCCATATGTATTCAACAGTTTAAACACAAGATGAAATTTTTTTTATCATACTAGAATGATTAATTTCCAATCATGAATTGAATAACTATTAAAAATGTTCTTTTGAACAAATCAATATAATTACCATAACAGACTAAATAAATCCCACATAACTATATCAATTAATGCATTAAAGGTATTGAACAGAATTCAAAATCTACTCATGATAAAAATTCTCAGAACACTAAATATAGAAGGGAACTTTTTCAATGTCTCAAACTACATCTATAAAAAACAACATACAGTAATATCCTAATTAATAGTGAAATGCTAAATATTTTGCCCTAAGGTTGGGAATAAGGTAAGGATGTCCACTCTTAATACCACTGGCCTGTGCAATAAGGCAAGACAATAAAATAGAAGATATATAGATCAAAAAAAAAGAAAGAAAGAAACTATCTTTATTTGCAGATGACATGATGGTCCACATAGAAAATCCCAAGGAATCTCAAAACAGCTCTCAAGGTACCTGAGTTCACAAAGGTCACAAGATACAAGATCAACATACAAAAATTAATTATATTTTTATATGCTAGCAATGAACATATGGACACTAAAAAATAAAAATACAATTGCACTTATAATTGTTCAAAAATGGCATATTTAGGTAATAGTCTAATTAAACATGTACAGGACTTTTATGCTGAAAACTATAAAAACATTGATGAAAAAATCAATAAAGATCTAAATAGAAAAGCATACTATGCTCATGAATTAAGAGTCAACCTAATGAGAATACCAATTTCCCTTAATTACATATAAATTTAACACAATTCCAATCAAAATCTCAGAAAGATTCTTTGTAGCTATAAAATATTTTATTCTAAAATTCATGTGGCAAAGGAACTAGAATAGCTAATATAATTATGAAAGAAAAGAATAAAATGAAAAGACTCATTATATCTGGTTGTTGTTTTCCTTTTTTAAGATTTTATTGTTTTTGACAGAGAGAGAGAGAGAGTGACAGGGATAGACAAAAAGAAGGGGAGGGGGTGTAGAGCAGTCTCCATAGTTACACATCATCAGTTTTTGATATAGTATCATTTCACATGGGTGGGTAGGGAGCTGTGCAGGGTGGGAACTGGGCCAGAGGCCTCCTACATGGGAAGCCTACCCCTACAAGCTGTGGGCCAAACCAGGGGGCTCCCACATGTAAAGCACACCCCAGTTCAGTATATGGGTTCACAGAGGCCAGGGCCAGGACTTGATCCCCAGACTTGATCCTCAGACTTCAGGGCTGCAAGGCAATCACTTAACCTGCTGAGCAATCCCGGCTTCCCCCTGATTTTAAATCATATTATATGGCTACATTAATCAAGACTGTATGGTATTGGCATAGATACTGACATATAGATCAATAAAACAGAATAGTGAATCCCATGATAGACCAACACAAATACGGCAAATAGATTTTGACGGTGTAAAAGAAGATGAATGGAGGAAGCATAGCCTTTCCAACAAATGTTGCTGTAGCAATTGGATATCCTTGAACAGAAGAAATAAATAACCTCTGTCTAAATCTTGTATCTTATACAAAATCAAATGCATTATATAATTAAATATACAACATAAAACAATAAAAATTTTAGTAGAAGACACAAAAAGAAACAATAAGAGGTTGATGAAAACAGTCTTAAACAATTTAGCAAAAGCACAATCCATAAAAGAAAAAAACTGATAATTAGACTTTGCCAAAATTTTTAAAGTTTTCTCTATAAAAGAGCTTATTTAAAGGATAAAGACACAAGATACAGACTGAAAGAAAATATTTGCAAACCACATATTTTCCAAAAGACTTGTGTCTAGAATACGTAAAGAATTCTCAAAACTCAACAGTAAAAATTACAAACAGTCCAATTATAAAACAAGCAAAGAACATAGAGTGATATTTCACTAAAGAGGATATTTGAATGGCAAAGAAACACATAAAAAGATGCTCAAAATCAGTAGCCATTAGTAAAACACAAATTAAGAATAGGATAAGGTATTACTACAAACGTGTCAGAACTCTTTAGAAAAAATAGTGATAAGGCCAAATGCTCTCAAGGATGTAGAAAAACAAGATCTCTCATTCACTGCTTGTAGAAATGTTAACCTGTACATGCACTCCAAAAAATTAAGTAATTTCTTAAAAAAAAATTCAACATGCACTTACATTATGAACCAGCAATCACACTCCTGGGCATTTATCCCAGAGAAATGAGATTTTACATTCTCACAAAAACCTGCACATGAATATTCATAGCAACTTTAATTGTAATAGCCAAAAAGTTGAAACAGCCAGACTGTTCCCGGTATGTGAATAGCTAAGCAAACTATAGATCATCCATTCTATAGAATACTATAGGCACACCTCAGAAATATCATGGTCTGGGTTCTAGACAAACTGCAATATATGAAAATACCACAATAAAGCAAGTCACACAATTGTTTTTGTTTCCCAGTACATATTAAAGTTATGTTTATACTACACTGTAATTTATTAAGTGTGCAACAGCATTATGTCTAAAAAAGGATATGCCTTAATTAAAAAATATTTTATTGCTAAAATCATCTGATCCATTAGTGAGTTATAATCTTTTTGCTGGTGGGGAATCTTAACTCAATATTGATGGCTGCTGAATGATCAGGACAGTGGTTGCTGAAGGCAGGGGTGTCTGAGTCAATTTTTTAAAATAAGACAACAATGGAATGTCTTGATTACTCTTCATTGATTACTCTTCTTTTCACAATTTATCTGTAGCACATGATGCCCTTTGATAGCATTTTATGCACAGAACTTCTTTCAAAATTGAAGTCAATCTTCTGCAACCCCACTGCTAATTTATCAACTAAATTTATGTAATATTCTAAATTATTTGTTGTTGCAGCATCATCACAAGGAGTAGGTTCCATCACAAGTAACTATTTTTTTGCTCACCCATAGGTAGCAATTCTTCATCTGTTAAAGTTTTAAGATTCCAGAAATTCAGTCATATCTTCAGGCTTTATTTATAATTCGATTTCTCTTGTTTTTTTTCTACCACATCTGCAGTTACTTCCTTCACTAAAGTCTTAAACCTTTCATTCATCCATGAGGGTTGAAAATGGCTTCTTCTGGGGGGAAGCTGGGATGGCTCAGGAGGTTGAGCACTAGATTTGCAGCCCTGGAGACTGAGGATCAAATCCAGGCTCCGGCCCATGAGAACCCATATGCTGAACTGGGGTGTGCCCCCAGTTCAGTTCTTGCAGGGGCCTACGCGGGACGCTCCTGGCCCAGTTCCTGCCCTGTACAGCCCCATGCTCTCCTGTCAATTGAAACGATATGGAAAACTAATGCTGTCAATTGTGAAGACTGCTCTGGGCCCTCCCATTTCTCTCTGTCTCTGTCTGTCTCTCTCTCTCTCTTTGTCAAAAAACAATAAAAATGGTGGGCACATGATACGATGCATGGGTGATGTGATGTGGACTTGTATAGCTGGAAACTGTCTAATTGTAACCAATCAATGTCACCCCATTAAATTTAACAATAAATAAAAAATAAATAAATAAAAAGAAATGGAGTTGAGCAGAATGTGCAGGTACAGTGTGTCTCAGTGCCCCTAGCTCTAGCCCTCCACCATCAAAACAGTATATCCCAGATAGTGGTTACTCCCTTTCCCTTCATTCTAGAATGAGAAAACCAGTGGAGCTGAACTGAGCTGAGCCAAATTAAGCCCCATACAGTTAGTATGCTAGAATTCTAACCATATTATAATCTTCATGTAATGTGAGTACGAAATAAAAGTTTCCTGTTGTAAACTACTTAGATAACAGGAACATTAGCTACTAGAACAAAAGTAGATTACCAGTGATACTCTTGTCAGTGCCTTTCAAATAAAATTAGGGTCTTATATTGTCTCCTTCTCAAAAACATAAAAATAAAAATAAATCTTAAAAAAAAAAAAAAAGCTTACAAGAGACACACCTCAGCCATAAGGACAAACACTGACTCAAGGTGAAAGGGTAGAAAAAAATACTCCAAGCAAATAGCACCCTGAGGAAAGCAGGAGTAGCCATACTTATATCTGACAAAGCAGACTTGAGGATCAAAATGATAATAAGAGACAAAAATGGACATTTAATAATGATAAAGTGGACAATACAACAAGAAGATATTACACTTATTAATATATATGCCCCAAACCAAGAAGCACCAAAATTTACAAAACAACTACTAACAGATCTAAAAGAAGAAACTGACTAAAACACAATTATAGTAGGGAACTTAAAAACCCCATTGACAGCCATGGACATATCATCCAAACAGAAAATAAACAAAGAAATGTCAGCTTTAAATGATACATTACAGCAACTGAACATAATTGACATTTACAGTACACTTCATCCTAAAACACAGGACTATACATTATTTTCTGGTGCACATGGAATATTTTCAAGGATAGACCACATGCTGGGACACAAAGCTAACCTCAGCAAATTTAAGAAGATCAAAATCATACCAAGTGTATTCTCCAATCACAAAGCTTTGAAATTGGAGATCAACTACAAAAAGAAAGCAGGTAAGACCACATATAAATGGAGATTAAACAATATGTTATTTAAAAATGACTGGATCAAAGAAGAAATAAAAGAATAAATTAAAAAATACATAGAAACAAATGACAATGAAAACACAACATACCAAAATTACTGGGATGCAGCAAAAGCAGCAATAAGAGGGAAGTTTATATCACTACAGGCCTTTCTCAAGAAACAAGAAAAATTACAAGTAAACAACCTAATATTATGTCTTTAAGAACTAGAAAAAGAAGAACAAAAAACTCCCAAAGCCAGCAGAAGAAAGGAAATAATAAAAATTAAAGCAGAACTAAATGAAATAGAGAATTAAAAAAAATAAATCAATAGAAAAAATTAATACAACACAGAGCTGGTTCTTTGAAAAAAATAATAAAATGGATAAACCCCTGTTGTCAGTCTACCCATCCTGGCTAGACTCACCAAGGGAAAAAGAGAAAACACACTAATAATCCGAATTAGAAATGAAAGAAGGGAAATTACAATGGATACCACAGAAATACAAAGGATCATACAAAAATACTATAAAGGACTATATAACACCAAATTTTTCAACCTAGAAGAAATGGACAAGTTTTTAGAAGCATATAGTCTACATAGACTGAATCAAGAAGAACTGGATAACCTAAACAAACAAATCAACAATAAGGAAATTGAGACAAACATCTAAAGCCTTCCCAAAAGCAAGAGTCCAGAACCAGATGGTCTCACTAACAAGTTTTACCAGGCATTCAAAGAAGAACTAACACCTATCCTTCTCAAACTTTTCCAAAAAATTGAAGAAGAGGCAATACTTCCCAACTCATTCTATGAGGCCAACATTACCCTAATACCAAGCCTGGCAAGAACATCACAAAAAAGAAAACTATAGACCAATATCTCTGATGAACACCAATGCAAAAATCCTAAACAAAATACTAGCAAATAGAATACAACAATGCATTGAAAAGATTATACATCAAGATCAAGTGGGATTCTTCCCAGGCGCACAAGGGTGGTTCAACATATGCAAATCGATCAACGTGATACACCACATCAACTAAATTAAAAATAAAAACCATATTATTATACCAATTGATGCAGAAAAAGCATTTGACAAGGTAAAACATCCATTTATGATCAAAAGACTTAATAAAATGGGTATAGAAGGAAAATACCTCAACATAATAAAGGAACCCTCACACACTGCTGGTGGGAATGTAAATTGGTACAACCACTGTGGAAGGCAGTGTGGAGACTCCCCAAAAAACTAGGAATGGAATTACCATATGATCCAGCAATCCCTCTCCTGGGTACCAAGAAAATCTGAAAACCTTAATCTGCGAAGACGTACGTACCCCAATGTTCATCGCAGCACTGTTCATGGTGGCCAAGTCGTGGAATCAACCAAAGTGTCCTCTGATAGATGACTGTATAAAGAAGTTGTGGTACATTTATATAATGGAATACTACTTAGCAATAAGAAAAGATGAAATACAGCAATTTGTGACAACATGGACAGACCTTATAAACACCTTATTAAGTGAAGTAAGTCAGAATGAAAGAATCAAGAAACATATGACCTCACTTATAGGTGGAATATAAAACTGAAAGGAACAAAGAAACAAAGACTTATGGACACAGTCAATAGTTTAGTAGTTACCTGAGGGTAAGGTGGAAGGTGGGTGGCAGAGATTGGTGCGGGGGGAGTAGGGAGGGGGAATCAAACAGATGGTGATGGAAAGTGAGCTGACTCTGGGTGGTGAGCACATAATGCGATGTATAGACAATGTAATGTAGAATTGTACACCTGGAAACAATGTAATTGTTATCAATGAATGTCACTCTAATAAATTTAACAACAACAACAGAACAACAAATAAAAAATTATCCTTAACAATAAAACTTTAACACCTAGGCAAAAAAAAAAAAAAAAAAAAAAAAATTGGCTTCTTATAAATGTTAATGCTTTGAAGAATGTTAATATATTGACCTCTTCTTTCCTATGCATCACAGAAGTTCTTAATGACATCTAGAATGGTGAATACTTTCCAGAAGGTTTTCAGTTTACTTTATCCGCATCCATCAGAGAAATCACTATATTTAGCAGCTATACCCTTACAAAATATGTTTCTTAAATAAAAAGAGTTGAAAGTCAAAATTATTTCTTGATCCATGAGCTACAGAATGGATGTTGTGTTAGCAGGTACAAAAAAATATCATTAATCTCATTGTACATTAACATCAGAGTTCTGGGGCAATTGGTGCAATGTCAATGAGCAGTAATATTTAGAAAGAAATCTTTTTTTCTGAGTAGTATGTCTTAACAGTGGGCTTAAAATAGTCAGTAAACCATGTTGTAAACAGATGTGTTATCATCCAGGCTTTTGGATGATAAGGACAAGAGAACCAAGGCCCATTTACAGAACACAGGCACAGTAGATTTAGCATAATTCTTAAGGACCCTAATATTTTCAGAATAGTCAATGAGCATTGGCTTCCACTTAAAGGCTTCCAGCTGCATTAGTCCCTCACAAGAGAGTCAGCCTGTTCTTTGAAGCTTTGAAGCCAGGCATTGTCTGCTTTCCTGTAGCTATGGAAGTTTCAGGTGGCATCTTCTTCCAACATAAGTCTGTTTTGTCTACACTGAAATGTTTAATGTAGCCACCTACATTAATTCTCTTAGCTAGATCTGGAAAACTTGCAACAGCTTCTAATTCAGCACTTGCTGCTTCATCTAGTAACTTTACATTATGGGGACAACTCCTTAAATCTCATGAACCAACCCATTAGCTTCAGACTTTTCTTCTGCAGCTTTCTCACCTCTCACAGATTTCATGAACTTGAAGAGAGTTAGGGGGGCCTTGCTCTTCATTAGACTTTGGCTTAGAGAATGTTGGCTGGTTTGGTCTTTTATTCAGATCACTTAAATGTTCTCCCCATCAGCAACAAAGTTGTTTCACTTTCTTACCATTCCTCTCTGTGTTCACTGGAGTAACTATTTTAATTTCCTTCAAGAACTTTTCCTTTACAGAATGCCAGGATAGCTCAGTGGTTGAGACTTGCCTCACAATTGCAAAGTCTGGGGTTTGATTCCCAGCCCATGTAAACCCACATGTTTAACTGGTGCAACTAGTAGCCACTGGGATGGCTCAGTGGTGAAGAAGTTCACCTCCCACACTGAAGGTCCCCAGTTCGGTTCTTGCCCCACATGGGGCCCCACCTGTGTGGGATGAAGCTATGTCACATCTAATGATGTCTGACTATGGAGACTGCTCTGGGTCCCTTTCTCTCTCTTCCTTTCTCTCTCTTCCTCTCTCTCTCTCTCTCTCTCTCTCAAAAAATAAAATAAACCTCTTAAGAAGTAACTTTTCTTCTACATCATAACTTGGCTAATGATTTGGCATAAGAGGTCTAGCTTTTAGGTTATCTCAGCTTTTGCTATACTTCCTTGACTACACGTAATCATTTCTATATTTTGATTTAAAGTGAGAGACCTAAGACTCTTCTTTTCACTTGAACACTTAGAGGTCATTGTATTGTTATTAACTGGCCTAATTTTAATATTGTTGTATCTCAGGTGAATAGGAAGGCCTGAGGAGAGGGAGAGGGAATGAGAACAGGCAGCCAGTGGGACAGGACATACATGTTCATCAGTTAAGTTTGCCATTTTATATGGTCACAGCTTGTGATGTCCCCAAAACAATTATAATAGTAGCATCAAAGATCACTGATCACAGATCATTATAACAAATTCAATATTCATAAAAATGTTAGAAATATTGCAAGAATTACCATGTGACACAGACACAAAGTGAACAACTGCTGTTGAAAAGATGTCCCCGGCAGACTTGTGATGCAGTGTTATTGGCACAAATCTTCAATCTGTAGAAAATGCACTATATTTGAAGTGCAATAAAGCAAAGCTCAATAAATAAGGTATGCTTTTACTCGGCAATAAAAGGAACAAACTATTAAAACACACAACAATTTGGATAGATCTCAAGGCTATTACGCTGAGTGATAGAAAACCAACCTCAAAAGTCACCTACTATAAGATTGCATTTATATACAGGCATACTTCATTTTATTGTGCTTTGCAAATACTGTATTTTCATCAACATGGAGGCAAGACCTTTAACCAGCAAAAAATAGGTTAAATTACATTAAAAAGATTATGAATCACTGAAGGCTCAGATAATGGTTATCACTTTTTAGCAACAAAGCATTTTTTAATTAAGGTATATACATTATTTATACATAATCCTGTTGTGTGCTTAATAGACTACAGGAGAGTATAAACATAACTTATATATGTACTTGGAAACTGAAAAATTTATGCGCTTTGTTGTATTGTAGTATTAGTTTTATTGCAGGGTCTCCGACAAACCTGCAATATCTCTAAGGTATGCCTATGACATTCTCAACATGGCAAAATCATAGAGATTGGAAGTAGATTCATGGTTTCCATATGTTAGGGATGGGGTGATAGGGATGAACGTGAATACAAAATGGGTAGCATGAGATAGATTTTTGTGGTAAGGTAGATTTCCGTATATGTGTAGTGGCAGTTACAGAAGTCTAAACATGAGACCAGATGGCATGAAACTATGTACACATACTCTGCCAAAGTCAATTTTCTGGGTTTGTTATTATAATATAGTTTTTTTTTAATGCAGTTTTTCCATTTGGGAAAAGAGGTTACAGTGTACAAAGGACCTCTCTGTTTTATTTTTACAACTTGATATTAACCTACAATTATTTCAAAATAATATTTTTTAAAAGTAAGTAAAATTCTTTTTAAATAAATCATGAGGGATATGTTTTATATATGCATAATAGAGATATTATAGATAGATACATATCTATAAGCATGGATAATGCTTAATATTCTTTGAATAGCTTTATAACTAGATCTAAACTCCTCATCAAAATCTAGACAGCATGAAATAAATAATAAAGGCATCTATATATGACAAATATTTATATTGCATGTTTTTTAGAGGTGCCATAGCTGACCACTTTGAATGGTAAAGATAGTTTTGAGGCTTCCAGAATATTACATAATGTAATTGGGTCTCTTAGATGACAAAGAAAAAGGTTTCCCAAAGAATCTGTCATTGTGAGTAAAGAGTTTCCTCAATTAAAAGTTCTGATTCATACAATCAAGTCACACATACACACACACACACACATACACACACACATACACACACACTGTGGAATGAATGAATGAGGAAGTAAATCATTAAGGAATTAGTATAAGAGATGAGTACATTTCCTTGGTTATATATTCTCTAAGATTGAATCCATTAAACTCTAAGAGAAATTTCATAGACTTTCTAAGTTAAAAATCAGGTCATGGGTCTCCTTGAAGAACATCCAATAAAACATTCACCACAATAGGCTGCTAATATGAAATTATTTCATATCTATAGCAGGGAATAATGTTTGGAAGAGAAATAAATGATCACTAACCTCTAAGTAATTAATGTCTCTTGTCGAAGAATCTCTTTCTCTCTCATTTTGTCAGAATTTATAGCCAGTTGGTCACAAGGGAAGGTGGCCTGGAATTCCCCAAAGCATGAATGTTTCAAGTAAGGAGAGACTTGTGGATACCTGAGACTTGAACTTGTGGACTCTGACAGCGCTCCATTGAGGTTAAGGTGAGAATTATGTTGCAGTACCCCAGATGGTGTCAGACCAGTGGGAATGAAGTGGAACAACATTTCAAGCTACAGAACATTAGATAAATTGCTTGAATTATTTGTGTATTGATTCCCCACTGGTAAAATAAGAAGAATGCCTCCTCTTAAGGTACTCAGGAAATTTAAGAAAGTCATATACATAAAGCACAAAATACCCAATAGCTAACTATAACTGACTGATAAATTATCATTATTATTCTTATATAATCTTATCATGGTATAGATATAGCTTTATATTCTCTGTTATTTTTCACCTTGCAAAGTATAAGCAGTTTCCCTATTGCTACATAATCTTCATAGTTCTCATTTAATGTCTGTATACTGATTTATCAAGTTGAGGCAGAGTGGCTTACTTTACCAGTGTCAACTGAAAATAAAAGTTGAATTTTTTTAAATGTTTAAATTGCATAAGTTATACATAAGATTTTTCCGTGTTTTTGACAATTTACACATAAGTTCCTAAGATCATGTTACTTGGTCAAGAAATATAAGTATGCTTACAGATTAAAACCATATTGTCAAGTTGTTTTTCAAAAGTATAGTATTATTTTACAGTCACCAGTAACGTGTGTGAGTGCATGTTTTCACTACAATTTAACAATGGCTATTACCAGTATTTTAATATATTAATAGTATTTGTGTAAATTTGTGTCTTTTTGCTACATTAATGTACATTCTTTTGAACAGAAGTGGAGTAAAATATTTTTTCACTTAAGAAAACAGAATATCCTCTTCTAAATGAGTTCTTTCACATATCTTTTTGGTATCTATTGCTGTTTTTTCATCTTTTAGAAATTTGACAAAATCTTCATTGAATACAGATGTCACTTCAATTTCCTTTTAGCAATTTTAAAATCACCTACACTCCTAGGGAATGTCTTCACCAGCACTCTCTGGCTTGTAAGGAAAAGGAATCCTCACACTTGTTTATTAGAATACAAAGAAAAACCGTGAAAAGGAAGAGCAGAGCAAGATATTGGTTCTGACAAAATCTAAAAGGCGATTGGTCCTGTTCTCATCTTGCTAAGTCTTGGGAAATCGGTCCTGTTCTCATCTTGCTAAGTCTCAGCAAATCGGTTCTGTTCTCATCTTGCTAAGTCTCGGCTGCTGGGCCTGCTGCTCTCTTCAAGTCACGTTCCTTCCTGACGCTCTTTATAAACGGACTCGTCCACAATGATGCTCATGCAGCTGGCTGCCTCACAGCTCCGGCTACTGCCCTCAAGTCCAGGTGATCTCACAGACAGAACCAACATCAGCTAACTGAGATTTGACCATTGTCACTAAAATATCCACCCTGGTTATACCAACTGGGTCCAGGGTTCTAAAATCATGCATTATTTGGGATTGGTCTCCGTTAAGTCATTGGAAGGGAGGTTTTTCTTAGAAAGGCATGCATAATTGGCTAAGAAAATGAATGGCATGCCTAGTGCACAGTACTACAGAGAACCTTGGTTTTCATATGTGCCTGGAATTAGCCAAATGGCAAAGTTTGAGGGCATACTTCCCAACACTGCTCTCACTTCTGATACCAACTACAAGTTTGGGGTGCCTCCCAAACCAACTTCAGGTTTGTTCATTTGCTAGAAGGATTCACATAACTCACTGAGAACTATTAAAATCACAATTATTGTTCATCAGAGGGAAGGAAAAAGGCACAGGTCAAAATAAGCCCGTTGAAGAGAGGTATGGGGGAGTATGGGAGGGTTCCAAGCCAAAATCATCCATTGTTCTGTCCTGCTGAGTCAAGATGTATGATTCTCTCAGTACGAAGATGTGAAAAAATACAGAGTAGTACCAACCATAGAAGTTCACCTGCGCTTCAGTGTCAGCAGCTTTTATTGGGGCATCGTTACATAGTCATGACTGATTGACTGAATGCTCACCTGGTTGAACTCAGCCTCCAGGATGACTCCATCTCTTGGTTGGTCTATGTGACATGGCCAGTCCCACACCAACACTTGGGTGCAGTCAGTCCCACCATAAGACACTACAGGTGTGGCCATTCTGTGCCCTAAATCACATCTTTACTAGTTGGCTAGCCCAAGGCCTCCAAACAAACAAGAATTACCTCCCAGGAGCCAAAGGCAAAGGCCAGATTTTCTCTTTGGGCAAGGTCCATTCTTTATTACATAGCATGAAATATTTTTAAAGTGGAAATTAATGTTAAATTTAGGCCAGCATTTGTATAAATATATTATTTATAATATTTTATTCTCATGTGAATCAGTAAAATAAATAACTTTTCTGTAATACAAATAAATAAAATAAAGGTCATCAAGGTTAAATAATTTGCCAACAATCATGTAGCTAGCAAACACCAAAATGGGATTCAAACTTCAGCTTATGAGTCTCTCAAACTAGTTCTTTCACCTCTCTGTTGCTGAACCTTTGGCAACAAACAGCCTTAGGGATTCAAGGGTGTCAGTATATCTTCTTGTGTCACAGTGCAGCTGAAAAAGGTCACTTAACCCCCAATTTAATGTCATTGCTTTCAGTATCTCACTTCTCATATTTCTGTGTAAAGAGATAGCCAGAGAGCCAAGTGAATGCTTAAAGTTAATCAGGGGGACAAACAAAAAGTGGTCCTTACTCAAAACAGCAAAAATTCACTCCTAAAGATGCTGGGATGGCTCAGTGGGTTGAGCGCTCGCTTTGTAGCCCTGGGGTCCAAGGGTCGAGTCCTGGCCCTGGCTCATGTGGACCCATATGCTGAACTGGGGTGTGCCCCCAGTTAAGTTCTTGCAGGGGCCCATGTGGGAGGCCCCTGGCTCAGTTCCTGCCCTGTGCAGCCCTGTGCCCACCTGTGGAGTGAAACTATGTTGAAACTGATGACATACAACTATGGAGACTGCTCTCGGCCCTCTCCCTTCTCTCCCTTCTCTCTGTCTTTTTCTTTCTCTGTCTCTCTCTTTGCGGGGGAGGGGGTGGGGTGGGTGGGAATCACTCCTGTTGACACTTGGCAGAACAATACTTTTAAGAAGGCAAAGACCTAAAACTTACAAGTAAAATTCCTTGCTATATTCTAAATGCTACATTCATTTAACAAGGTGATTTCTGTTGCTACCATTATAGATCCATGGGAGTTAATGCAAGTAGTGGGTGGGAGAATTAAAGTTAAGTGACCAGTTAAGATGTTCAATGGAAAATGTAAATTAAAAAGCAAAAAAACAAAAAACTTCAACTCTTGTATACTTTGATTTCTCTCCATATCAAAAACCTATAACAAGTTTAACTTGTTTCAATGAATACTATTTAGAAATCCATAGAGTGCTAGTTTTTTGACTCATCATGTTAAGAATATTCTAACATACTGTCTACATGCACATGTAGTTTTAAAATAAAGGTTTCTGAAATAACATACAATTAAATAAATTTAGTTCATGGTATTCTGATGAATATATATTCAGATCAGTCTCATAGTACTCATATTCTAAGATGTGATCCCATGTAGTAAGATCAAGAACTTTCAATTTCCTATCTGAGTAAACAACAATTTGCATTTGTGATTAAAGGTTATGAGGATATTTAATATCAAGCTAGCTTTTTCCTTCCACTCATAATTTCCTCCCATTTACCTACATATAGGTAAGAACAGAAAGTTAACTCTTTTTAGGGAAGTACATCAGCAATTTAAAAAAATCATAATTGAAAGTCAAATATAAACACATTTACTTATTATTAATTTTATCTGAGACTCTCCAGCCTTCCTAGCCTGTGTAAATGGGGTCTTACAGGGAGATTATGAACAGCTTCAGCATTAATAACATTGCAGCCTTAGTGAAAACCAGCCGCCAAAGCTATCATGATGTAGAAACTGATGCCAAAAGCAAGGAGTTCCAAGCTCTGGCAGTCAAAAAGCATCTTCTCTCTACTCTGTCAGCTAATTAAATCTCCAAGTTAACCAAAGCCACCCAGTTTCATTAGACATTTTTTTTCTCATATGCTTTTTAAGACCCAGCGTAAAAACGTTATATGCAATGCACAGTAGAAACTCACTTCTAGTTTATAAGAAAGAAAGCCCAGTGTACTTAGAGCTATCAGCAACTGGAAAACTTTCTCAAGAGGCAAAAGGAATGGATGTGGCTGCATAACATCTACCTCTAGCCAAGATGAGGCCACTCAAAGAAACTATCAGTGAAAGAAAACAATTTCCTAGAAAGCTTTTCTACTTTGACCATTTCATCCACTATAATTAAGACTTGTTGTCTAGCCATGTTTTTCTCTTAATGCTTGCTCCAAGAAAGAAATTGTTTGAATTACAAATTCCATAATTAATGAGAGAGAGAAACTGGAAAAGATTAGTGTCTCCACAAAAAGTGTGCCAGCTTACTTAGGTAGTAACATACGGCCTACAAGTTGCACTCCAGACATGAAAGAGAAACATGAAAACTTTACAGCAAACAAACTGAAAAGAGAAGATTATGTTTCATGATTCTCTCATGGGGGCACTATTGAATTGAACAAGTTGACACAGGCGTTCAGTTAATTTAAATGTTTCTAAAGCATCACAACTCGGTGGTTTCTGGAAAAAAATGGAAAGACCAAGGTAAAGAAATAATTACCTAGGTATATGCTAAAATTCTCCAGAGCTCAATTGCTCTCTCCATGAGAGATTAATCCATTTAAAAAGAAAATTAAAAAATAAAATGGAAAGCGTGTCAGTTAACTGATTAGAAAAGGAAAAGATTTTTTTCTCTCTGTGTTGTAAAGTTGATTTTTTTTTCTAATTGACACAGACTATAATGAGGGGCACTGAAACTACTTCAGTAACATAGTCACACCCTATAGCATTGCTTCTTCTCCTTTTAACATTGGACTCCTTCTGTTAATAAACATAAAAATCTCCTGCTCCTGGTTACAGAAACACTAACTGCTTCTGTGACAGATCAAACCCCAGATCTCAGTGGTTTAATAGAGACAAGTTTACTTCTTGCCTTGTTATAAGAATGCTGATGTTAAAATCCAATTGTGTGTCTTTGGGGAAGGGGGTGAACTCCCCAGATGTGTGGCTCTCCTCAAGGACTCAGAATGTTCCCTCTTGTACATTCAGCCACTTTTAAGAAAGAGGTCTAAGGATGTCCTGGAGGTTAGCTTTATTGAAACCAGCTGAAAGAGGAACCAACATGAAGGACCAAAAAGGCAGATTATCACAGACAGATCTGGAAGCACACATCATTTTCATCCGCATTTCATTGGCCAGAACACTATCACATAGTGTCATCTAATGAAAGGGTTGGTAGGAAATGTAGGCTAGTTAAATGCCAAGGAAGAAAAGGATATGAGTTAGGTAAACAAGTATTAGTCTTTGCCACATTTCTTAAGAAAATCCTAATAAATCCTCATAAAAGATGCCACATATAAGTTTCATGCCTTAGAGTCTATGTACTATGAATAACAACCAAGGATATCCATGCATTCATTCAACATGTATTTACTAAGTGCATACTATGTGGCAGAAGCAACTAGAATAAGAAGATATACTAATGAAGAAAATAAAAAAATCCCTTCCTGCATGGAGATTATATTTTAATGAAGAGTAACAAGACAATAAACAAAATAAATGGGTACATTTTGTAGTATAACATATTAGAAGTGATTAGACTAAGAATGAAAAAATGAGGAGAGAGGAAGTGGCAAATCATTCTAATACATGGGGGGTTATAATTTTAAGCATGGTGGTCATGAGTTAAAAGGAAATGATGATGTGTATCATAAAAAATGTAGTCAAGCATTCATTTAGTGGTTTGATTTAAAATTTTCCAAACATATTATTATGCAATCCTAAATATGATTTATCGAAGTGTAACACTCCCCTGAAATTTGGACATTCATTTTCTCTTTTGCACCCACCTAAATTATAATCCACTGTGTTATAAAATAGTGCTTATCTTTCCATCTCTAAAAAGTACAAATCAAGATAGTTTTTTGTTTGTTTGTTTTTTAATTCAAAACAAATACCTTGGATCTCTTATACCCCAATTGAATCCTTTGATATGTGAAGGTACTCACATTTAGGAAAGTGAAGTGTCTTGACTAACGAGACTACATAAATGGCAGAGCAAGAACAAGAACCCATTTAAGACAAACAATGATTGAGAAATAATTTTTTATATGTAGAGGCCTACAAGTTCCAAATAGCGTGTGACTTTTAGAAATCTTTAAAATGACCCAGGACAGTCATCTTGCATAGAATTCGCCCAAGAAACTGTTGTCAAGGCCACAAAGAAAGAGTTGAAATGAACTTATCAGAGTTGCCCTAACCTATATCCTTGCTTTTTCTCTCTAGCACCTGCCCATGCACTAAGCTGCCCAAGTTAGTTTTGCCCATTTCTGAATGTCTGGATCTCAGTCCCAGAGATTTCAGAATGAATGTATACCCAGTGGATTCGCCTAACTTGGCTTCACTGTGGTTGGTGGCACGGAACTAAAGCTTAATACAATAATCACCAATGGAGAGAATTAGTCACTGGTAATATGGTAAGCTACTTTGACAGGAGTTATCATGTGCTTTGTTGAATCTTTTAAGAGATTGCTTCTTTCTTCTAAATGCCTTCACTCTATTTGACACACTGAGTCTCCCAAAAAGCAAAGCTCTCCACGTCCCGACTCAGCCAGCTCCCTGCTGGGGGAATGGAAGGAGCTAGTTTCACTCACTGGACTCCACAGCAGGTAGACTTAACTGCTGTTCACCGAATGATTTCGAGAATAAGTCCTTTTATCTAAAGGTCTGTTTCTTTCCTGGCCCCCCAATTCTATTTACTGAGTAACTGCCTACATTGGTTCCCTATGCTCAAAAACCATACCAGTGTCACATTTTCTCAGAGAAAACATAGGGTCTTGTTTCCCTCTCAACTGCCTTCTAGGAGAAAAATTCTGCTCCCAAAAGGTAACCCCACATAAAGATCTCTGTGGAGCCCAGGCCTCATGAACTCTGGCCACATATGATATCGTGTAAGATTTCGAGCCGGTTAAAATCTCCTGGTAGCAGCTCTTAAAGCCTTCCTGTTGGCATCATCTCTAGGAATCAAACTCTCCTGACCTGGCCACGCACACTTCCCTGTAACTTGACACTTGACACATGGGCAGTCAGGTTTTGGGTCCCTGGTCATCCAGAATGGCCAGTCATAGTTTCCTGAGCAGCAACCAACCAGAAAAGCTGCAGTTTCTAATCCACAGAGATGACAGGGAGCTGTGGGCCCTCTGGAGCTGCACTGGACAGTTCAATAGCCACTAGCTCTGTTCGCCTGCTAAAATTTAAATTGTAATTAGAGTCAAGTAAAATTAATAATTAAATTCCTCAGGTGCACTAATCATATTTGAAGCTCTCAGTGCCCCCAAATGTCTAGTGGCTACCATATTGGACAGCTCAGAGAATATTTCCATAATTATTGAATGTTATTGGACATCACTGATCAAGATCCTGGGGTGGGTGGGTGGGGGAATGTCAAATGACAAGAAGGATTTGACCAAGAGGACTCAGTCTGAATTCATTTATGCAACTAAAAATGTGCACTGAACTATGCTGATCTTATTCCTAATGGAACTAATATTCCAATGGGCTTAAAACATGGCTCAAAGATATAGATGATAAAAGACAGGCATTGTTGTCTATTTTGCTCACTGATTAACACAAGAACCTAGGACAGTGACTGGCATTGCAGAAGCAAAATAAATACATAGTAAATGAACAAACAGGTACACATGACCCAGTTAATTACAAGGTGACCATCACAGAGGAATAAGAAAGAAGTTTCTAGGCTCCATTTTATGTCAAATTAAATAATTCAATAAACATATAAATCCTTTTCCTATGACTATTAATTTTCTAATCATTAATACCATATCTTAGGTGCACTAACACCCAAAAAGGGTGATTAGACAGACAGGGCCCACTGTGGCTACAGAAGTAGATTAGTCACATTGTAGTTGAATAAACCAGCATACATAATGAGAAATCAGTCCTCTGTGAGTCTGCTTAGCATAAACAGGTTTTCAAAGCTGATGTTTTCTGGAAGAACACACACACAAAGTTTCTATACAAAACAAACTGAGACTCAGAGCTTAGGCCAAACTGTTCCCTGCTAGGGCCACATTTGAGCCATCAAACCCTTGATTGCTGTACTTAACATTATTTAACAATAATAGTGTTTGTTTGTTCTCAAGCTTATAGCGGAGGAGAGTTTTTTTCTGGTTCTCCAATCAACCAGAATTTTACATACAAAAGAGAGTCACACTTCTTCCCATCTCTGTCCCACCCATGTTTCCACAGTTGGGCTGATACATATAATCTGGCAGAGGGTATAGATAGGGGAGTATCAAGGAGAAGGCAAGAACTAGTCAAAACATTAGTTAGGAATCTTGAGAGTTAGAGAAAGTGACTAGTATTTGGGGAGAAGAGAAAGTACAAGCTTGGGAATTATATTTAGGTATTCACCATTAAGGCTGAATCTGTATTTAGAATGGAAAATGGAAATTTTCTCCTATCATCCAAATACTTCAGTCTAGAAGAAGCTTGTTTTCAATGTGCATAGCTATATAACTAAAACTTCAGAAGCCTATTTAAATTATGGCTCTCATGCCCTCTTCCACCCTTTTCTATACATAATTTTTTTTTTAATGGGAGAAAAGTGTATTTGCTTATGTACTCACCTAGGTGTATCTGTCAAAGTCACATTTGAAGGGGCTATGTAGACTGGAAGGGGAGAAGTGATATCTCCTAAAACCAAATGGACCACAGAAATCAGTCTTGGAGTTTGGCAACATGAAAGATGTTATAGCTGATCTCCCTCAGACACTGAATGCATGGCCAGTCAGCTGTATGAACAACCATTTAGCCTGAGATCTTTAAGTGATAAGCTCAGGTCGTTTTAGGAAGATTGAATGTTTGATAAAGATACTTGGGATTCTTCTTAGAAATTACCAAAGAATACTCACATTTATATAAGTACCAAATAGGGGAGACAAGTTGTACCTGGTTTCTAGTCTTAATCCTAGCATTAACTACTACAGATGGATTATTTACTTCCACCAATCTCTCACATGTGGTCCTTTATATTGTTTTCTTACATGTGATATTAGAGGATGGAGGTGACTTGGTGTTAGATTTGATGAAGAGTGAGATCAAGAAAGAGAGAGGGAGAAAGAAGATATCACTGAGTATCAAAACACTAAATAAATAAGGTCTCCTAATAAATAATCCTCCTGAATCTTTGCTCTATTTATGTCTGGCCAACGAGTAAAATAAACATGCCATTCCAACATTTTTATTCAGTAGATCAATTTTTCATTCTCAATCAAGTTGACACCACCTTTGGAAAATGCTTGTAGTAGGCAGCTTAGTTTCCTTTGGTTACAAAAGGGTTTAAAGTCATCCAAAAATATGAGCTCACAAAATGTCAAAATAATGTTGTAACAGAAGCACTCACAAACCAAGGCGCATCAGATGTGCTTTTTAATTTGTGGACCTAATTGAACCCGAAGTGAGTGGGAGGCCTGACTGATCCAGGGCTCCATAAGGAATTCTGACAACATGTCTTTTGCTTTGTACTGTGCGTGCTGCAATTTCTATATGCATCTGAGTTAGCACTGAAGCAATGCTTTCTATTTCCAAAGCACTTCATAATCATTAATGATTTAAGCCTTACAACATCCCTCCAAGGGAGGTCAGTAGCAAAACACCACAAGCACAGATGAAGAAACAAGAGGAAGATGTTAAATGATGTGTTAGGAATTGCAAAGAGAAAAACGAATGCTAAAGCAAGAACTTCCACTCTTCATACAGAAATATCAAGGTGAGTGGCTGATGGAGAGTATTTTCAAAATGAGGTCACATCTATTTCCTCACCACCGATAAATTTAATCCCTCCAAAAACTTCCCTTCCTGTCTTCACTCTTTTCTTGCTGCCTCCTTAATCCCTTTAAAGTCTGAAGTTACATTTTCCCTATGTTAAAGTGATTTTGTCCTTTGCTATTTGCAACTCAGTTGGGTATTCTTGGCTGTAGTCTAACTGAAGTTAATAAAAGACCCTCCCTAACCAAAGGAAAAAGACCAGAAATATTTAAACTATACCACAGGCTTGTTCCCATCACATACAATTTTGTCACTGATTTTCAAGTTTTCACAGATTCATTGATGCTCATCCATAGATTCCCTGGGACTCAAGTTCCTACTACAAAAATGTTGACTGTACCCCAGGTATTCTGTTCCCACTGCCATAACCCCAAGCTCTATTCTAGGATCTGATGGACCCTAGTCACAGACACTTAACAAACCCCAATTAAAAAAAAAAAACAAAAACAAGAAAAAAACCTTGCTCTGATTTCTGGAGGTTATTTTCTTAGTTTAATCTGTGCAAATTTCTCGTATCTGCATACACACATGAAAATGTATTTCTAAAAGGCTGTATACATCATTTTATAAATTATGACATGTTTCTATTGATTTACATTATAGTGCAATATATATATTTTACCTTTAGGTTATAGGTATACCAAACTGTCAATCACTCTTAATGACTTAATTTTAAATGAATTTACTTTTTTGCTTCTCTTTGTTTTTTCTCAGAGAGCATCTACAAATCATTATTATAGGAGCTGAAAATATAAAGAGTTGTAGAGGTGTACACTTTTGTATATTTCAGAAATGTTTTTACAAAGTGAATAAGTAGTTCTTAATTCATCTTATAGATTTATTGCCAACATTTTCTTAGTGGATGTCAAAGTGATTATTAAATAGAAAGGTTCTTCAAAGATGGCTTCAGGGCAATGCTTTGCTGATAGTGAAGCCCAGGCACATAAAACTCTCTGGAATATTTTATCCTTTTTCTTTGGTTGTACATGAGTATAATTGCTCATGCGGTAATTTGGACTCATCAGAGTCATATTATATTAAGGTAATTTACTAGATATTATAATATTAACTTCGTATAAGTTAATGGATTTTTACTATTTAATATAACATGATTGATGGCATCTACATACCCCACTTAAATGTTTAACAAGCAGTATTAACAATCTAAAGGTTAACAAAGAGCAAATTACAGAATCAAATTATGAAAACTGCTTGTCAATACTTTCTTACCCATTTTATGTCCTAAAGATAATCTAAATGATCTGAGAGTATACATAGAGATGTTTTTGTGGAGAGTGCTTTGTGCAATGAGTGGGGTGCTATGTTCCTTCATATAGCATTCTAAAAGGAAACAAGTACCCTGCTCTCCATCCCCACCCCCACCCCACACACACACAAATAATAATCAGTAAGTGATTAGCCATCCCAACTCACTACTCAAAATAATTCTAGTATCTTTTCTTCGAGGTGAGAACATAACGTGGGTATAATTTCATGGGAAGAAAGTCTAAAAAGTTATTTTGTATTTTTTATTTATTTTTATTTTTGACAGAGAGAGAGATATACAGAGACAGAGACAGAGAGAGAACTGAACTGGGGAGCTCCCAGTTCAGCATATGGGTCTCCATGGGCCAGGGCCGGGATTCGATCCTCGGTCCCCAGCGCTGCAAAGTGAGCGCTTAACCCACTGAGCCATCCCGGCTTCCCTAAAAAGTTATTTTGAAAAGGTACCATGTGAACAGAAGGAGAATAATAAGCACAGAGGGAAAAGAAAAGTATGTTTGTAGAGGTTGGGTCATCAGAGAGCCAGGATCTGCAGCTTTTATTCAGTACTGATCTGGGGAGAATGACACTGAGTTTAAAGGATATGAAAAGCCAGTCTAGAAAAGTGTTTTTGATTGTGAGACAAGGAAGGTTTAGTGTGGAAGAAAATGCTCCAGGCACTTGACTCTGTTTTCACTATCTGCTATTTACCAAGTAGCCTAAGACATCTCTTTCAGAGTTCTGATTCCAGGAAACACAAGCAGAGTACTTACTATTTTAGATTCAGCAAATTTCAATACACCAACATGAGTTGAGTTTATCCAAAGGAGAGGTAAAAAGAAAAGCTGACATAGAAGATAAAGTGAATTTTGGAGCTTGGAAAAAAAGAAGATTCTAACCCCATGCTCTGGTTACGTTACCAAGATAACGGGAGACAGTGATGCCAACTGGCTTTCCTACATGACTTACTTTTTTCTGTAGCTAGAAGACTTGAAAATGCATCTCAATAATTCACTCATTACCACATTATCAAAATGACACCGTAATCGTAGAGAGGGATTCTTTTTTTGGGGGGTGGGGGGGAGAGATAGGCTATGAAATTAGGTCAATAGTATGAAGGTGTACTCTTACCTTCAGCACTGCCACTATAATTATAATAAATAAGTTTTAGATCAGAAAATAAATATTTTCCATCAATTTCTGTGTTTCATACACAGAAACTAGTTTGAATAACATCCAATGAAAATCATAGTACTAGAAATTGGCCTAGAAACATGAGCTTGACTCATTCAGAAGTCATCTCAATAAAACATCTCTCTTGGATTATACAAATTCACTGAAAGTATAAGATAAGTTATTATAGAAATATTTTTTTCAGACTTACTCAAGACCCCCAGTCATATTGGGCTTCTAGGACTAGGAACAGCTTTGTAGCCATTCTCCCATCTGCCCTACAGCTGGCAAACAGCCAGTATCCAAGATGATCAACAGTACCTAGGACTTATAATTTACCAGCCAAAGAGTAATATATTCTGTTGTTTGGTGCTCTGCTGATCAATTTCTTAAGAGTGAAAATTGACAAAGCTGCAACCCACCTGCCAATACTTTCAAATTTGTCGGGTTATTTTAAAAACATAACCTGAACATTAGGATACACACAATTCAGCACCTCACCTGTAACAGAGGAAACTCTATTATCACTATATACTAAAGAACTCAGTAGCTGAATAAGGTTTTCAAATATCTATCTACTATCTATCTATCTATCTATAAATATATATGCAAACATATATATGCAAACATACTTGAAATAATTACTTTGAGTTTCTAAGCACAGTGAATATTTCTTACTACAATATCTTTCCTACTAGTGATATGTTTGCTAAAGAATGAATATAATAGATTGAATGGGCTTATTTGAAAGAGCCAATAAAGGCTGTTGTTGATATTAACAAACTTTGGTGACAGGAGGATGAAATGTTCCAAATATACATAGTTTACAATTGCAAAGGATATCATCTAAATTGTAAAAATTATGCTTACAAACAAAAAGTTAAAGTCATACTTTAAAATTAACCATAATCCTTCTGTTTACAGAGTTGGAAAACAGAGGGTGAGTATACTTGTATAATTAACCACTTGGCAGAGTGATTAAGAAATGAAATTTTGTAAACTGATCCTCTGCGTTCATAATCCAGGCTCTACTGCATAGGAAAGATCTTCAGACCAGTAACTTAACCTCTCTATGCCTTGGTTTTCTCACTTACAAATGAGGATAATAATAAAAATCTCATGAAGTTATTCTAAAAATTAAATGAAATGACACAAAGAAAACCCTTTAAAAAAAATTCCTGGCACACTTTCAAACTTCCATAAATGTCAGTTGTTCTTATTACCACCTGGAACTTAGGTTTCCAGTTCTCATAAAACTCCTCTGGGTTTGATGGATAACTACAATTGAGGGGAAAAAATCTCAGGCCTTTTGTAAAGAACTGTTTGTGAGTCAGCCATAGCAATAGAGCACTTTGAAGTGAAGGCTTTTGGGAGGCTAGCAGCAAACTTCAGAAGATTTGGCCAGACCCTTCAGGAAAGGAAATCATTGGTATACAAAGGCATAGTAGGGTTGAAAAACTGGATTAGAAAACTTGAATGAATAAATACAAGATAAAATAGTTTTTAAATATATTTTTTTAAGATTTATTTTTATTGTTTTTGACAAGAGAGAGAGAGAGATACAGAGACAGAGAGAAGGAGGAGGGCCCAGAACAGTCTCCATAGGTGCACATCATTGGTTTTTCCACATAGTTTCATTCCACAGGTGGGCGAGGCTGCACAGGGCAGGAACGGGGCCGGGGTCTCACCCCGGTGAGAACTGAACTGGAGGCACTCCCCAGTTCAGCATATGGGTCCACTCGGGTCGGGGCAGGGATTTGATCTTTAGTCTCCAGGGCTGCAAAGTGAGAGCTTAACCCACTGAGCCATGTCGGTTTCCCCAAGATAGAATATTTTTAAGCTTTGTCTTATAAGTTATAATAGGTAGAATCAAAATTATACTGCAATATTATGGCTTATTTGGGGGAGCCTGACAAAATAAAGGGTATTATGTCTATGTCTATGTGTAGATCAAAGATGAAAGAGAGACAGATAGAAAGAAGTGCTGCTGGGATATTAATACATATCTTAGTTAATCTGAGTGAGAGGGTTCTTAGTATATTTTGAAAAGTACTTCAAAGCCACAGAATAGTCTTCAGTATTATTGAATGGCTTTATGACATCCTTAGTTGAAAAGTGCACAATATTGATATGGATGTTTGAGGGAATAAAGTTCTGGAACAAAAAATATTATGGACATTTCAGAAAGGATAAAAAAAAGTATGGAAACTAAAGACAAGAGTAGAGAAAAATAGGTCTGTGTTACATTGTAATTCTCTTAAAAAAAAAAAGCTTTCTTAGCTTCTTTAACTCTCACAACATATTTATTGTAAAAGGAAACACACACCACACCACACCAGACCACACCACACCACACTGTACAATATGTCAGGAAATTATCAAAGCCAAAAGACCTGTTGAAATTCAACTTTTATATGAAGCAGTGCTGAGGTTAAATGTAGAAACTGAATGTTCAAAAGAGAGAAAGTGGCAAGCTGGGAGGGAGATGCCAATCTGACAACTGAGAACTCAGGGCAAGGCAGAGACTTGGAGCTTGGGCAGATCCAACAAAAATGCACACAGGTAAAGGTTTAATTTCAAAGAGCAAGACTTCTGAAATGTCACTAAATTTTTTCCAAAAGTTCTAAGAAGAAAAATATGCAAACACATTGAAGGGACAGAGGACAGCCTAAAGAAAATGCTGTAAACAGCAACAACAAAACTATCCTATCCCACATGAAGGTGATACAAAAAGAGATAAGACATTAAGGAAGATCCTAGATCAAAGAGGTACTACATAATTACCTAAACTCTGTGAAGGGCCTTAAAAGGGAAACATGTCTACAACAAACAAAAGGTAAACTCCATATTAATATTTTGTTTTGGCTAAAACTTTATAATTAGTGTGGTTGGGAAGACAGTAGAATAGGTAAGCACTATGTCTGCCACTTCCCAAAATCATGTCAAAATTAAAAAAAAAAAATTATAATATATATATGACAATCAACCTCATATATACACACACATGAAAATCAACCTCAAGGATTATCTGAAGACTGGCTGAACAGAACCCCTATAACTAATGATATAAAGAAGTAGGCCAATTGAGACCAGTAGGAGGGGTGGAGACACAAAATGGCCTGACTCCAAGCCCCCATGTAGTGGCTGAGTACCAGGAGGGACACCTTGGTAGAGATACCCCTCTAGTGAGAGAGAGGTCCCAGCCACAGACTGGGCTTCCCAGCCCTAGGGTCTATTCCAGAAAGAGGAGTCTCAAAGACATCTGGCAGAGAAAATCAATGAAGATCCTGTCTATCCTGATCAGGCTGAAGGTGCCTGGAAACCCAGAAGTCCTCTTAAAGGGTCCATGCATAGACTCAGTTGCAAAAATTCACCTAGGCTCCACTGGAGGAGCAGCAGCTCAAGAGGTATCAGAGACATAATACAAAAGATGAGTAGTGTGGCTTCACTGCAGGAGCTGGAGAGATAGCCTGCAATTAGCTCTGTGGGTAGCCTACCTCATGTGTAACCTAGAGGAAGGCAGGTATAATCTTTCCTGTGTTGAACATATCCCCACAGGATCAAATCTGAGACCACATTGATCTGGTAAAATATGAAGTTGTTTGCTACACCTTAATACCTTCCTTGAACCCCACTTTGCCCAGATAGGGGTGTATTGCCTGGGGCACTCATGGCTCCTGGTAGCCAGCCCCATACCATAAACTATAGGAGGCTTGTACAGCAGCATAGGATCTATAGTGGCCTGAGAAACTTTTGGTCATGGCCAGTTAGCCCCAGCTTGCATTGTAGCCTTTACTGGGCAGTTCTCAGGGTAATGTGGGCCTGAGGAAGAAGAAGACTGGCCATAGTATTCTTGACATTTTGCAGAATGGCCACAGGCTCAGAACTGGCACAAAAACTGAGGCTGCATTAACATTGGGAAAACCACTGGTCATACCCTGTGACTCCCTGGGAGCCTGACCTTCCCAATGAGGGCAGCCTTCCTGGAGGCACTGTCAGCACCAGGTGAACCACCCTGGCCAATATACCTAAGGAGGCTCTTTCAGCAGCTGAGTCTTACTGCCAGCTGACAGGTAACAACAAGCCAAGGAGAACCCTGAGTCTTTTGCTTAAGCTGACCTAAACCATTACAGTAGGCAGTCAACCTCAGTTCACAGTGAGGCCACCCCACATGCCTCCAGGTCCAACACAGCCAGTAAGCAACTGTATGTAGCTGTATAGCTTCTACCAGGTATCCTCAGGCCAGTAACAGGCAAAGTTAACATTGGCCTACACAGGAGCCTGTCTCAAGAAACATAAGAGATAACATACCCACAGGTCACTGTCAGACCACAGTAGAGCACTACCTGAGTAGTCCCATAAACAGCAAACTCAATGGGTGGTTTAAACAGGTGCAAGAACCACCTCAGATGAATCCCCTTCTGAGGTGTCATCCCCCACAGAGCAGCTCATATGCTATGGGCATAGCCAAATCTCAAAGCCAGTTAGCCTGAGAATCAATCCCTACCAATGACCTGCCAAAAGCTATCAAGGCTTAACTACAACAGGGGAATATACATACCATACACAAGGGACACTCCTGGAACACATACACAAGAAATCAGGGACATGGTATTACTGGCCCACACAGAACACCTAACACATAATGCAGTCCAGCAAAGACTAAGAGACATAGCATATTTATCTAATATATAGAAAGTAAACACAGACAGATAGCCATAATGAGAAGAATACAAACACACAAACCCAGGTCCCAAATAAAAGAACAGGAAAAATCTCTACAAAAAGAACTAAATGAAATAACCTACTTTAGTGCTTAAAACATTGGTTATAAGAATGCTTACGGGCCTTAGTGAGAACTTCAACAAAGATAGTAAGCATAAATAAGGACATAAAAATGATTAAAACAAAAAAACCTAGTCAAAAATAAAGAATAGGGGACACTGGAATAGCTCAACAGGTTGAATGCTTGTTTTGCAAATGAGAGATCCGGAGATTGAGCAACAGCCCTGTCCCACACAAACCTATGTCCTGACCTGTAGTAACTGCTGAGCCCCAAATTCAGGGTTTTCGCCTCCCATGCAGGAGATTCCCAGTTCTGTTCCCACCTTGCATGGCCCACATCCACCTGTGTGGAATGAAGCTGTGTTGCAACTAATGATGTGTGACTATGGAGACTGATCTTGGCCTTCCCCTTTCTCTCTCTCTCTCACCTTCTCCCAAACAAACAAACAAACAAACAAAATCTTTAAAAAAAGAAAAAGAGAATAAAATAACAAATGGAGGATGATGCATGAGAAGAAATTAACAGCAGATTAGATAAAGCAGAGCATGGAATCACCAATTTACAAGAAAAGGTAGCAGAAAATACCCAAACAGAGCAGTAAACAGAAATATATATATATATATATATATATATATATATACACACACACACACACATACACACACACATGCATACACACACACATATGTATATATATACATACATGTGTATATATATGAGGGTAGTTTAAGGGGCCTCTGGTACAACATCAAGCATATCAATGTTTGCATCATTGACTTACCAGAAGGAAAATAGACAGAAAAAGGGATTGAGGATCTATTTGAAGAAATTATGACAGAAAACTTCCCTAACCTGATGAAGGAAATAGATACATAAGCCCATGAAATACAGAGTCCCAAATCAGATGAGCCCAAAGAGGTCCACACCAAGACACACCACAATTAAAATAATAAATGAAAAAGTTAAAGAAAGAATCTTAGAAGCAGCAAGAGAAAAGCAATTAGTTACCTACAACCAAGATTACTCTACCCAGCAATGCTAGCATTGAAGGACAAAGAGCTTCCTAGACCAAAAATATAAAAAAGTTAAATAAATTTATTACCATCAACCCAATATTATAAGAAATGTTAAAGGGACTTGTTTAAGAATAAGAATGCAGAAAAACAAACAAAACATATCAAAAATATAAATAACAAAATGGCAATGACTATGTAGCTATCAATCATCACTTTAATGTAAATGGATTTAATGTTCCAATCAAAAGGCATAGAGTAGCTGAATTAATAAAAAAAAAGAAGAACCATACATACTTATATTCTGTCTATAAGAGACCCAATTCAGATCAAGACACACATAGACTAACAGTAAAGAGATAAAAAAAATATTTTATGCAAATGGAAAATTTAAAAACAAAACAAAAACACTAGGGTAGCAAACATATCTGACAAAATTTGAACTTTAAAATGAAGACTATAATAAGACATAACACAGAACATTACAACATGGTGAAAAGATCAATCCAACAAGAGCACATAACCCTAGTAGACAGCTATGCACCCAACATGAGATTACCTAAATATATAGAACAAATATTGACTGACATACAAGTTCTGACAAGTAAGTTAGAGAACATGCTATTATGCAATTATGTTGGCATCACTTTACAAACAATTCAGTAGGATTTCATAACCTAGGTATATTAATGTCTCACAGTCGTGTTTCTGTCAATATGTGACAGCATCTTCCTGAGTGACATTCATTGTTGTTGCATATCTGTGTGTACCATTGTGAGAATGTTGAAGCTTGAATTAGAGCAATGAACAAATATTAGATTTCTTGTTAAACATGGCAAGAGTGGAATTGAAATCAGGGACACATAAGTCCAAGTTTATGGAGATAATGCAATGAAGAAGATGGCAGTGTACAAAGTGTACAAATGGATTAAACATTTTCCTAAGGAGAGAGAAAGCATCACTGATGAAGAGAGGTCAAGGCAGCCAGTAATGAGAAGAACTGATTAAAACATTGCAAACATTAGTCAAATTGTGCATCAAAATCATCGGCTAACTGTGAAAAGCATAGCAGACTAAGTAAACATAGATAGAGAAACAGAAAAATCTTAACCCAAAATTTTGGTATGAGAACTGTGTGGGCAAAAATGGTCCTTAAGGAGCTCACAGATGAACAAAAGCAAAGGAAAGTTGAAGTTTGCCAAGGCCTTTTGAAGAGGCAAGATGATGTTTTGGGCCATGTTATCACTGCTGATAAAACATGGGAGTCCCAATACACCTCTGAAATAAAGCGTCAAAGGATACAATGGAAGTCAGTCAATTCTCCATGACCAAAAATACTCTTGTCAGTCCAAATCAAGAGGCAAAACAATATTGCTAACCCTTTTTTATATCAGAGAGATTGTTCATTATAAATTTGTACCAACTTGACAATCAGTCAACCAAGTGGACTATTTAAAAGTGCTGAAAAGACTGCATGAGAAAGTTAGTCAAAACAACCTGCACTTTTCACCAAAAATTCCTAGCTCTTGCATCACAACAATGCACCAGCGCATATAGCACTGTCTGTAAGGAAATTTTTAGCCAGTGAACAACTGTATTAGAACACTCGCCCTATTCACCTGATCTAGCTCATAATGGTTTGTTTTTGTTTTGTTTTTTTTACCTGAAGGTAGAGGAAATATGGAAAGGAAGACATTTTTATGACATTCAGGACAACAAGGATAGTAATATGATGATGGCTTTGGTGACCATTCTGGAAAAAGAGTTCCAAAATTGCTCTGAAGGGTGGACTAGGTGCTGGCATTTGGTGCATAACTTCCCCAGAGGAGTGCCTCAAAGTGACCATAGTAATATTCAGCAATGAGATATGTAGCTCTTTTTCTAGGATAAGTTCACAAACTTAATTGTCAGAACTCCTAGAAGTAGAGATCAATAGTAATACAATCATAGTAGGGGAAATGAATACCACATTAACACCAATGAACAGATTTTAAAACATAGGGTCAATAAGGAAACAGTAGCTTTAAAAGACACAATAAATCAGATAGATTTAATTGACATTTTTTTAGCATTTTACCCCAAGAGCAAAGTATACATACCTTTAAAGTGAGCATGGAACATTTTTCAAGAAAGATCATATGTTTAGACCGTCCTTGATGAACATAGGTACAAAAAGTCTCAAAAGAATATTAACAAACTGAATTCAACAATATATTAAAAAGATCATACACCATGATCAAGTGGAATTTATTCCAGGTATGTAAGGCTGATTCAGCATCTGCAAATCAATTAATGTCATAAACCACATAAACAAAATGAAAAATAAAAATCACATAAACATATCACTAGATGCAGATAAAGCGTTTGACAAAGTCCAACATATATTTATGATAAAAAAATAAAATAAAACTCTCAGAAGAGAGGGAATAGAGAGAGAACATATCTCAATATAATAAAGGTCAGATATGACAAAGTCACAGTTAACATCATATTCAACAGGAAAAAAAAAAGCTAAAAATATCCTCCTTGACATCAAGAACAAAACAAAGATGTCCACTTTTATCACTTTTATTCAACGTAACATTGGAAATTCTAGCCATAGCCATCAGACAAGAAACAGAAATAGAAGACATTCAAATTGGAAAGGAAGACATAATGCTATCATTATTTGCAGAAAGCATGATACTGCATACAGAGAAATTCAAATATTCCACCAAAACTCTATTAGAATTAATAAATAATTTAAAACATTAGCAGGATACAAAATTAATATCCAAAAACTGACTGCATTTTTATTCACCAATAACAAATCATCAGAAAAAGAATCCAAGACAACAATCGCACTTACAATTCCATTAAAAATATGTAGGAGTAAATTTAAGTAAGGAAATAAAAAGACTATACTCAGAAAATATGACATTGAAGAGAAAAATTTAGAAATATACAAATAAATGGAAGTATATACCATGCTCATAGATGGGAAGAATTAATATAGTTAAAATATTTATGTATACTACCCAAAGCAATCTATATGTTCAATGAAATGCTTATTAAAAAATCAATGGCATTTTCCACAGAACTAGAACAAAGAACCCTAAAATTTATATGGAACCATAAAAACCCCAGATAGTTATGGTAATCCTGAGAAAAAAAGAACAAAGCTGGAGGTATCACACTACCAGTATACCAAATTTTAACTACAAGTCATAGTAATCAAAAGTGCATGGTACTGACAAAAACAGATATGTAGGTCAATGGGACAGAACAGTGTGCACAGAAATAAATCCATGCTTACATGATCATTTAATCTATGTAAGATGGTACATAGACAGCGAGTAATCTATGTAATTTAATCTATGTAAGATAGTAAGAATATATACTAAGGAAGCTGGGAAAACTGGGCAGATACATGCAAAAAATGAAACTGGACCATCTTCTTTCTCCATATATAAGAATAGATTCAATATAGATTAAGACTTAAATGTGTACTTGAAATTATAAAACTCCTAGAAGAAAATAGGCAGTAAACTGTCAGACACTGCCCTCAGTAATATTTTTCTTCCTTATATATCTCCTTGGGCTAGAGAAACAAAAGAAAAAATAAATTGGACCACACCAAACAAAATGTTTTTGCATAGTAAAAGAAACCATCGACAAAATAAAAAGAATATTTTACAATAATGTTTTATATCTATATGTAAATATAGTTATAAATATATATGGCTTGTCACAGTGTCCAGCACCACATAAGAAATCAATGACTATTAACTATCATCAGCATTTAATAACTAATATTTGAATGGCACTTTGAGGTTTAGAAAATAATTCATTTTTCCCTCATTTGATTTTCTCATCATCACTGTGAGGGGGCACTATTATCACAGCTGAAAAACTGACCTAAGTGAGAAAATTGATCGAAGAGGATAGATGGCTTTCCTGAGTCAAAAGCTAATTAGAGGTAGAGTCAGAACCATGTCTCTGTCTACAAATAGCTTGCTTTTTCGATTACCCCACATAATATTTTACTACTTTGCTATAATACATATGAGAGATGAGAAACAACTATCTACATAAGTGAGCCAATGGTCTTCCTCTCGGCCAACAAAACTTTACCACATAAGAGAAAAAGATACCATGGAGAGTTATACAGAAATCTCCACTGGGTATTCAATCAAGGGCTGAAGCAATCATCTTTTCTAAACCCAAGGCAAATGAGTTGCTTTCTTTAAGAAGTCTGCTTTGGATTAAAAGACCCACATTTTATAAGGCAAGAAGTATGGAGATATTTGGTGAGGAAACTTGGGAACAAAAAACTTCTTTGCCTGTTTGAGACAAACTTTTCAGAAATCTGTAGCAGAGATTATAATAACTGAGAACCCATAACAGCTTTTTAACAACAGAACATTCCCTTTTTCTTGGATTGTGAATGCCTTTTAATGTAGCTCTAATTGGGAAAATATATTCTTGTTAAACCCTCTTAAAGTTGTGACCTATGTGATCCAATCTCTAAAAGCAATTTTTTTTTTAAAGCAAGGCAAGGAATCTATCAATCAAAAAGTAATTTCTAAATCACTGAGATTCTTAGGTTTTTGTTTTTTTAATTTCATAAAAAGAACATACTGCCTACAGCAATGATAGCTCGTGAATACTGAACACTTTTCATGCACTTTATATAAGTTAACTAATTGATTCTTTTAATAATCTTTTGAGTTATTACTGTTGTTTTATCTTTATTTTACAGAAAAGAAAATTGAGTCTTAGAGAAGCCAAATGAGTGGACCAAATTCATGAATCTTATCAGTGGCAGATCTGGGATTTAACTTCAGGTTTGATCGATTCTCCCTATAGGTGAAACTCCTCACCCAGAAATGTTCTCCAAACTTCTGGGAAATTCCTCTTTGAGTTCTGACTTAATCTGTCCTTTCCTCTCTATTTGTATAAAAGAAAAAAAAAAAATCTAAACTAAAGGATGTAAATCTAATCTATAAAGGAAATAATTCCTTTTAGAAGGGAGGGAAGGAAAATGAGTGATGAAGCCTGAATTCTCTTTAGCTAGAAGGAAGAACAAAAATGAGGCAAGGCACATTCTAAAGAGCAAAGATTTTCACATGTGGGCTTGCATTAGAATTACCAGAGGGATTTATTAGAACAGAAATTCCCAGCCTGTACCCCTAGGTTTTGCCATTCAAGTTGTTAGGGATGGGATTTGAAAATTTGCATTTTTAATAAGTTCCAGATTGATGCTGATCTGAGGATCACACTGGAAATTATTGCTCTAGGTAAATAACTCTTTGCTCCTGTTTAAAAGAACACTACTTTAAGAGTTCTTCCAATTACCAATAGTTTTTCCATATTATCTAAGCCTAAACAGCATCTACTCATTGGGTTTAATTCCTCTACCCAAGCACAGCTAGTGCCGGTCCAAGAGAAATGGGACCCAGAGGAAGAAGCCAAATTTCTCTGTGAAAGCCAGCCCACTGGATTTTCATTGCCTTTTGGAGGCCTGCCTGTTCGTGTCAGTAACCACCCCTCCTTTGAACTTAGAATAGTAACCTCGATTCCTATGTTAAAAAAGGCTATGGCTTTAGTTTATATCCCCAACAGAAAAGGACATTTGCTATCAAGAAAACACATGTCATTGGGGGTTGGTTTTTTTATACAAACCTATACAAGAAAAATACACTTAAGCAACAATAAGGACTAGCTGAGAAGCTGACAGCAGAAAACTAAAGCAGTATCCTCCTCCTCCTCCTCAAGTCAGGCATCCTATCATGAAGAGTATCAATATGTAGTAGGATGGTACTACTTCCTCAAACCACATGGAAACTATATTTGTACTAAGAATCCCACATTTAATCTTATTCCAACTAAATTATAAATTAACTGCACAAATTCACTGCATATATATTTTTATCTTTAATGATGGCCTGGTTAAGTCCAAATTCAATTCTGTTTAGTACCCTAAGACAAATTTTACTTCCATCAATTTTTTAGAACATAAAATCTTCCCCCAAGTACGTGGAATTAGAGATCTAGAGTAAATAGAAGCTTTAGATTTATTTAAATGGAAGGAACACAAGCACTATTTTATTATGTGCACTTCCCAGATGATTTAAATGGATTTATTCAGTTATGTTAAATAATGCATTACTTTAGCAGCAAATACAATTTTCCCTATTTTGCATATAAAAGACAATTTAAAATATTGTCCTAACCTAGACAAAAACGGGACTGCCATGTCAACAACACTGAAGAGAGCTTTTAATCAGTTCTATCTTTTCCAATTTCCTGTATAATCATAATCCACTTTGTCAATGTTTTGACCTCATCTTGATTAAGAGTTTTGCTTTTACCTATTGAATGTGGCCTAAAACTTTTTTTCTAGGGAGGAAAAAAAAAAAAAAGGTTCCTTTTAATACTCGGGAGATGCCCATTCAGGTCCAGAAATATTATTTGCTTCACTTTTTAAAATCAGGTAGAGAGTCAGGCACACAGGAAAATTTACTTTGTTTTGCTGTCTGAAAAAGACCCTAGAGAAGTTATACGTATGGGTGTGTGTCTATTTGCATATATGTACACATGTATGCTATGCATAAATACATGTTTTTGCAAATTCATGTGCTCAGAAAACTCAGAAAAGACTATTCACAAAACAAGGACCTAAAAATGACACTAGAAGAAGATAAGTCTTAAAAGAAAGACTTAGTGGGGAAAGCCGGGACGGCTCAGCGGGTTGAGCGCTCGCTTTGAGGCCCCAAGGACCAAGGATCGAATCCCAGCTCCGGCCCAGGCAGGACCCACATGCTGAACTGGGGAGTTCCCACAGTTCGGTTCTCTAGCTGTCTCTGTCTCTGTCTCTCTCTCTATCTGTCAAAAGTAAAATAGAAATAAATATGCACTGAAGATAAAATAATTACTCTCTATAAATATAAAAAATATATATAAAAAAAAGAATGGTTTAAAAGAAAGACTTAGTAATATTTTGAGCAATGGGTCAAATGAGGTTTGCATGGCTTAGGACTTATGTTTTCAGGATTTAGCATGAATTATTTGAGGCTAAATTTTCTCTTTTACTTTTATAATTTTCTAAGAAAAAATGCGCAAGGTGTTTCTTTAAAATTAACAATTTCCTTTAAAATCATAAACCTTCATATAGTATTATAGTTTCTAGGAAAAACAAACTGATGTACATTATAAATGCATAAGTAGTATATATACTCTGATATATGAAATAATCACATCAACTTTAGTCAGTATGTGGTTCATTAAATAATTCAACCAAGTAGACTTCATCATGATCAAAGTAACAGACATTTAAAAATTAAAGATAAAATTCTATAATGGACAAATATTACTTTGTATAATAAAGATCTTTGTATTATTTTTAATAAGTAAGTTTTGTCAGTCATTCTTATGCACATTTGTAAAGTAGCTAAAATACATTTGGAAAGTTATGGAAGAATAGAGTCAACTCCCTTTCCTGAACTGAAAAAGCACATTTGCATGTGTTATTGCATCTGGTGTAGATAATTAAATATTAAATATTAAGAACCTTGCCTGGTTTTTTCATATTAAGGAGACATCAAAATCCTCTGTTCCCTTAAAGCATCAAAGCTGAAATATTTTGTCCCCGTTTTCAAAGAAAAGAAAAATGACAGCAGTGCATGTAACGGCTCTTATGTAAGCCACAGGTGGGACATAACCAAGGGCAGAAGACACACAGGGCAGGCTGTGAAATGATTTTAGGGCAGAAGAAAGTTTAATAAGAACAGTGACTTCGTTTTTTGGTTCAAAAATTGGGGTGCCTTCTGAGCTTATAAAACCTGCTGGCTCAACAATATTACAGAGTTTTAGCCGTGCTCTTTGATTTTTATCACTTTAAGCTGTTGGTCAAAAGTGCCAAGAGTTTCTCATTCCACCCATTAATATTGACTTCCCCACTCTTATCAAGATGGCAGGTTCATGAGTTAGCTTCATCGTAAGCATTTTTTCCCTTGCTGTGATCATGGAACATCAATTGAGTTCACTGGTGATATTACTTCAAAAATATAAAATAGCCGTACATTTTTCATTTCTGTAAACATGGGTTGCTTATTACCTTCCATGCAGGCCTTCTCCTCGTGCCCAACCTCTGAACTACACTTTGAGTAGGACGTGTTTCTCTCTGTGGTGGGGAGAAACCATTCCGCCTCAGCTCCCATGTAAAATCCTTCTGCAGCCTAGGCTGCCTCCTGAGCCTAGAGTATACCAGTAACCAAGTCACCTGCTACGCGACATGGAACAACGCTTGTCAAACTTAGTAAGCATGCCTAAGCATCACTAAGAAGGCTTCTGAAAACACGTGTATGGGACTGGAATCTGAGATTTTTGCATCTCTAGTAAGCTTCTAGGTTCACTTTGGGAGCTGCTGACATAGAGGCTGACATAAAGACTCTCAGACAGAGGGAAAAAGATGTGTTTCTCAGGTACTTGTGAGTTCACTGAAAATCTTTATTTTAAAATATCACATATTCAGTTGTGACTTTTTTTTTTTTTCAAATGATATGAGTGTTGCTTTGAGGAAGAACTATTTGGGAAAGGATATTCTACATGCCAGATTGGGCAGTAGTGTATACATGCAGACAGGGAATACAAACTTCACATATGGTAGTAAATCACCTAAGGTATACCACCTGACCCCAAACAAACCCAAAGAGCTTCTGAACTTGACATAGGGCCATCTCTAATCTTTTCATTAATGGTACCTTCTAAAGGGAAAATTTAAAACAATAATTTGGGAGTGGAAGAGGTAGAGTAAATATGAAAAAGCATAAAATATTTTACATAATTATATAAGCACTAATATCTGTTGCATTTTTTTCAAAAAATTTTCATATTTTTGTATCCTACTTTAATTTGCATTATTTATAAGAATGTTCCCATAATTAAAATTGTTTTTAGTGGTGTCATTACTTTGTCTTATAAATATACTATAGTATTTTAACTTTTTCTCCTTCATTATATATGCATATTTAGATTGCTTCTGATTTGTCACTATTATGTAATTTATACATACCATTATACTTAGGTTAAGCTCTTTGGGCATTTTTTTCCTGAATTTTGGGTAATCGCTGTTAAAGAAATATCTAAAAATATAACTATTATGGCAAAAAGTAAGAATATTAGGGTTTTGGATATATATAGTAAGACTGTGCCATAACATAAGTGGCATCCAAAGAATTCCACTGGGTATAATGTGGGTGCCAATGTAAGGTTAAGGAAATGACCAGAACCAGCCAGCCCAGCCAGCCCTGAGAGTCAACCAAGAGATAAGCAATTCATTCCTATCCAGCAGGTGGTTTGACACCACCAGGTCATACTTGTTTACTCTGATTTAAATATCTATGGGGTGATTCTAGGTCCTGTGCCTAAAAGGGAATTCCAGAATAGTAACAATGGTGTCAGAAATTGCCCACACACATTATAGCTGCTGTTTCTCCAATTAATCTAACGCCTCTACATTTCCTCATCTTCACTCCAGAGACAAGTGTGTCTCTAGCCTTTGCTACCTGGATTGCTACAATAAGTCCTATGCACTCTCCGCTGCCTCCTTCTGTCTAGTCTCAATCAACTGCTAGAAGGATCATTTTAAAAGCATAAATCAGAGTGTTTAATATCCTCTGCCCAAACCCTAAATCCACTGCTTATTCCCCCTCAGAGTAAAAGTCAAGATCATCACATGGCCCTTCATGATGGGACTGCTGTGTTACTCCTCTGACCTTACATCCTATTCTCTCTCTCTCTCTCTCTGGCTCATGGTATTCAACCCACCAACACCCTGCTGTAACTGATACACTTCTTTGTAGTCATTGTTCCCACTTCCTGGAGTGCTCTTCCCCAAGGCAGATAGTTGGCAAATTCCCTCACCTCTTTCAATAGTTTATCTAAACGTTACCTTCTTAATGAGGCCTATTCTAACTACCCCATTAAATACTATAAACTGACTCCCCACACTGGACCCCAGTCCCAACCACTTGGCCCCTCTTAAGCTTCTTACCTTCATTTTTTTTAAAAATCCTTTTACTTACCACCTTTTAATATGCTATGTAATTTAGTTATTTATTATGTTACTATTTATTGTCTATAAACTCCACAAGGGCAGTGATAACTATGTTCTTGTTAACTGGTATTTTCCAAATACTGTAAACAGTCCCTGACACATGCTAGGAACACAAAATATTATTTTATTAAATTTAGTCTGTCCCAAATTGAGATTATAGGGTGAGTTTTAAAAAATATGGGGAAGCCGGGATGACTCAGTGGGTTAAGCACTCACTTTGCAGCCCTGGGGACCGAGGATCGAATCCCGGCCCCGGCCCATGTGAACCCACATGCTGAACTGGGGAGTTCCCTCAGTTCAGTTCTCACTGGGGCAAGACCCCAGCCCAATTCCTGCCCTATGCAGTCCACCCACCTGTGGAATGAAACTATGTGGAAAAACCAATAATGTGCAACTATGGAGACTGTTCTGGGCCCTCCCCCTTCTCTCTGTCTCTGCATCTCTCTCTCTCTCTCTTTATCAAAAACCATAAAAATAAATCTTAAAAAAAAATGTGGTCCTCCATTACATTATAATCCAATTTATGCTATTTTATTACCTTATTTTGGGGATTCACTGTATTTCCAAGTTGTGCTGTAGAAAATTGAACCAGTCTACCACCGTACCCAGCAGTGTATAACAGTCCCCACCTCTACAAGGGCTTGGGAGCTACTGGTCTTTATTCTTGGGCCACCTGTTGCTAGTTTTGCATATGCTTAGTCTTAGAGATGGGGACAGAGGTGAAGAAAGTTCTCCCTTATCTCCATGGTGCATGGTCTTCTTTTGCTTATCTTATTAGAGTCCTGTCCCTGTCATACCCCAATGTGCATGGGATTTCTGGTCCTGAAACCCAACATATTTCTTTCAAGATACATATGTGAAAAATCATAGAATTTCATATTATTTACATTTAAAAATAGGCACAAGGGCTATGCAGGGCCTGGCAGAAGTTAATACCCTTTTTTAAAAAGTATATTGTTATGGTACAGAATTGCACGCTTATGATTTTTAAGAAAAGATTTGGTATAAATAACCAGCTCATAAAAAAAAAAAAAAAGGAGAATTATTTTTGCTGGACCCTACGTATTCAAGAACATATGGTGATGGGAGGAGAAGATAAAGTTAATAAGTTGATAAGAAATTAAAAATAATATGAGGGAGATACTGAAATGGATTGGCAGGTTAAATGCTTACCTTGCACCCCTGGGGTCCGAGGATCGAATCCTGCCCCAGACCATGTGGACCCATATGCTGAACTGGGTTGTGCCCCCAGTTTTATTCTCACCAGGGTGAGCTTCCCATGCAGGAGGCACCTGGCCCAGTTCCCAACCTGTACCACCCCTGCCCACCTGTATGTACTGAAACCGTGTTGAAAACTAATGATGTACAACTATGGAGACTGCTCTTAGCCCTCTTCCTTCCCTCTGTCTCTCTGTCTCTGTCTCTGTTTCTCTCACTCTCTGTAATAAACAATAAAATAAATCTTAAAAAAAAAAAAATGTGATGGCTGTCCAGAAAAAAATCCAACGAGATTGGCTACATGGCTGGATACTTTTTAGACAGCTCTTGTATATATAATAAGCTTCTTTAGAGCATAAACTATACTTTATATAAGTTTATCCATTAAGGTCAAAAACAGTGCTAAAACTTTCAATATCTGGGGTTATATATATATACAATAGCTGGGATATTTAGACATTAAAAAGTTCAATGTTAAAGAAAATAATATTGCTATATGAGACAAGTAAAGATAAATGCTATTATCAAAATAAAGATCTATGAAGAAATTTCCAAAGTGACCAAACTTACATTTTTTTTCAAAATAATTTTCTCACTTTGTTTTGAAAATAAATCTAAGTATATTTTCAGCATCTCTAAAAAATATGAAAAATGATCCTGATGGCCTACCTCATTCATCATTTTTGCAATTAAAATAAGATAGTTTCTTCCTTTTTCAGATGTGTTCTCTAGAGGCAAAAAAGAGGCCAAGATAAAGCAGCAAATCAAACGGGTTAGACCTGAATATGATCAATATGAAAATGTCACAGGGTATATAAAAAACCTAAACACAATTAGTAAAAAAAAATAATAGGAAAGATATTAATTCTCTGAAAAGAGGTACTAAAGTTTAAGTCATTAAGCAGCTCTTCTATGATTGGGAAAAACCCTGAAAACCTCTTCTGAAACAGCCCAAATTTGGGGAAGGCCACCATATGTCATGCTAATGGAAACCCTGTCCCTTTGTTGCCTACACAAGTTCTGACTAATGAAGGACATGCTAGGAATGATACAAGTGATTATACAACATGAGTTAGGATGCACACAGGCCATGGCTTGATTAGATTCTGGAAGAAACACCTCCTCTCTCCTGAGGCATGACAGTCCACAGCAAAGCAGTCATCTATTAGATAGTGACATATTTCACCATGGATGTTACCAAGGACTGGTTTAGAATTTAATACCTGCCTTTCCGCAGCTACCTTAAAACCTGCCCCATCACCAACTCAAATAAAAATGAGAATAAGGCATAAATGAGAAGGCGAACTTTAAAATACAAAGGAATGATTTCATATGATACAGAGGCCCAAATGTGACAATCTATGGACAAACACAGATGCAATTCTAGCCTTTGCTGTGACAAGCTTTTGTGATTGCCACTTTGCAAAACTATTCTTTACTGAGAATCTCTAGTATCTCAAAAAGTCATTTACTTTGGTCAAATGTTCAGATTCACCAGGTACAAATATGGAACCCTGGCAAAAGAAAGAATAGGATACATTCCTAGATAACCACATATATTGACAACAAGAATCAATGGAGTAAAAACTCTTGTATTATTATAACCTAACACCTTTAGACTTATTCTACTGTCAGGTTGCTAGAATATAGTTAATATTCATGTGTGTCTACTATATCTGCTACTACCACAAAAAGGGCACTATTTTTATCAAGTCTAAGGACTTGCAATGTCTGCCTGTGGAAAAAAATCATATGGATGCCTTTTTGCATATGGACAAAAATAATTCTCTAAGAACAGTTTGAATATTTCAGTCTCTGCAACTGGGAAATATCTGATCCTTATTTCAAAGTTGTAATAAGACTACCCTGTATTGCCTTCAGCTTTGTTATGCCCGGGATTCAGCTAATAAATTCTCTAATTTCAGCTGAAGACCAACATCACCTTTTCTATCTGTGTCATGGTTAAAGACTATAACAGTGAGATTTATTAAAATATCTCTTCAGAAGGTGCTGGTATTTTCAATGTTCTGATTAATATCAGCTAATGTGTTGGCACAAGAGAGGAGGAGCAGAGGAGAATGATATTTTAATTTCAACCATCTGATATTTGGACCATCCTTTAAACAAGAAAATCTCAGAGATTTAAAAGTAAAGGCAGAGTCTGTGCCACCATAACATTTTTAGAGTTTTTTGTAAATTAAGATATATGTATATATTAAGATCACACAAGACAGTAATTAGCTGTCTAATATATATAGTAACAAAAAGAGCATTAGGAGTAAACAGGAAGATTATTCAATTGGGGGGTGTAGACAAGTCTCATAGAGGAGATGAAATCTAAAGGTTATTTTTGAGTATAGAAAGATTTTGTATAAAATCAAAGTCTAAAAGGAAGAATTCAGGTTAATCTTTGGCTATAGGTTTTATATCTCAGCATGTTTGAAAATAGTATTTTCCTAAAGGAGTAAAAGCTGTACATCTTTCTAAGCAATAAATAAATGAACAAAATAAACTATGTCTAAAGAAATAGTCCAGTTTCATATGACTTTGATTGATGTTATTTTAAGGCCATTAAAACAAACCAAAATAGAGAGCTGATATCACCAAGATGATGACATGGGAAGCTCCTCCCATATACAAGTACTCACCAAATACACAGCTATACAAGGATCAATTTCCTTTCAGAGAAGTATAGAAACAAGTGAAGTGGCTCCTGCACATTAGGCTACTGAGAAAATATCCAAACTAAAACTATTAGGGACACATGAGACACACTCTTACCTTAATCTCCACCCTAATACAGTACCCTACAATCAGGAGCAAAACCCCAACTCCAGCTTTTAACTGGAGAGTAAGGGTTTGGACCACAGATCTAGTGCCTCAGCTTTTAACACTTCTACCTGAGGGACAAATCCCAAATCACCTAGCTCTGACAGTCAACAGACCTTACGTTCAATAGTTCCACAGGACTACAGCAAATAAAGAAGCAATTGTTAAACAGGCATGTGAGCACTTCCCTTGGATACATACACACAGTATAAGAAAAGAAAATTAGAGATCAATATTTTTGATGAACATAGATGCAAACATACTCAACAAAACACTAGCAAACCTAATTTAATATATTAAAAAGATCATACATATGATTAAGTGGAATTTATCCTTGGGATGTAAGGATAGTTCAAAATACACAAATCAGTAAATGTGATACACCACATTAACAAAACAAGAGTAAAATCATATGGTAATATCAATAGATTCAGAAAATTTACTTGACAAAATTTAACATCCTTTCAATATAAAAACTTTCACCAAATTAGGTACAACTGGAATGCATCTCAACATAGTAAAGATGATAGATGACAAGCCCACAGCTAACATTATACTCAATGGTGAAAAGCTAAAAGCTATTCCTCTAAAGCAAACGTCCAACTCATGGATCATGGGATGGCTTTGAATGCGGCTGAACACAAATTCTGTAAACTTTCTTTTTTTAATTTTTTTTAAAGATTTATTTTTATTGTTTTTGACAGAGAGAGACAGAGAGAGATACAGAGACAGAGAAAGGGGAGGGCCCACAACAGTCTCCATAGCTGCACATCATTGGTTTTTCCACATAGTTTCATTCCACAGGTGGGGGAGAGGCTGCATAGGGCAGAAACTGGGTTGGGGTCTCACCCCAGTGAGTACTGAGCTGGGGGCACTCCCCAGTTCAGCATATGGGTCCACACAGGCCTGGGCCAGGATTCGATCCTCAGTCCCTGGGGCTGCAAAGGAAGCACTTAACCCACTGAGCCATTCCGGCTTCCCAAAACTTTCCTAAAACATTAAATTTTCAGGGGGGTGGATTCTTATTTATTTATTTTAGCTCATTAGCTATATTAGTGTTAGTGTATTTTATGTGTGGCCCAATACAATTCTTCTTCCAGTATGGCCCAGGGAAGACAAAAGTTTGAGCACCCTGCTCTAAAGTAAGGCACAGACAAATATATCCAGTCTTTCCCCCTTTTATTCAACATCACACTGGAAATTCTATAAAGAACAATCAGGCAAGAAAAAGAAATAAAAGACATCCAAATTAGAAAAAAAGAACTAAAACTTTTGCTTGCAAATGGAATGATATTATATATAGATAATTCTAAAGACTCTAAGAAAAAAAATGTTAGAAATAATAATTGTATTTAGTAGAGTTTCAGTATACAAAATCAATATACCAAAATCAATTACTTTTCTATACACTAACAATGAACTATCAGAAAGAAAATTTAAGAAAACAATGTCATTTACAACTGCATTAATGAAAATAAGTACTTAGGAATAAATTTCACCCAGGAGGTGAAGATCCATACAATAAAAACTATCAGACATTCTTCAAAGAAATTGAAGAAGACATAAATTAATGAATAGATATTCCATGCTCATAAATTAAAATAATAAATACAGTTAAAATGTCCACATTATCAAAACAATCTAAAAATTCAATATAATCCATATCAAAATTCCAGTAGCATTTTGGAGAGTTTAGTAAAAGCATACTAATTTTCAGTTATAAAATAAATAAGTTTTTGCATAAAAGAAAGACTACAACTAAGACTATCGTATAATTAAAATCTGCAAAAAGAGTAAATCTTAAGCATTCAGACCCCCACACACAAAGTAAATACATGAGGTGATGGATGAGTTAATTAACTTGATGGTGAAAATCCTTTCATAATGCATATATAGATCACATCATCAAGTTGTACACTTTAAATATATTGCAAGTATATTTGTCAATTATACCTGAGTAAAGCTGAAAAAATAAACACAAACCAATGGGGGTAATTGTTTCCTGAAGCATTGGTACAATTCTTTCTATAGATCTTGTTTTGGGTCAAGTTGAGCAAAAGAGACAGGAGAATGAGTAGCACATAACAAGTTTTAATATCCATTTAGGCAGCTTTGAAAATAAATGCAAATTGTAAATAACAAAACTGCTGTAGTCTCTACCTATTCAGGTGTAGACTGGGGATGAGGTTAAAGGAAAAGCTTGATGTGATTAGGAGGAACTGGGGACACAATCCGGGGCATCGGCAATGGTCCAGATGAGAGCATAAACTAGCAACATGAAGGTATCCATTGGAGAGGAAGTGGCACATGATGAAGATACACAGAAAGTAGGATCAACCAGATTTATAGAATTAATTAGTGAGAATGCCAGATGATGGAGGAGAGTGGGAAAAGAAAGGCGAAGGGTGATGCCTTACAGGTTTATGGTTTGGGTCAGAGGATGAATGATGACATCATTTACCATGAAAAGAAATACTTGTGAAGAAACAGCAAAAGGTGGGGGCAATATTAGTTCAGTTATACTATATTAGTTCATTATATTGAAAAGGCTTATTTTTTTGTATGTAATTTTTTCAGGGAAAATAAAATTAAATAAATCTGGAAGTTTTTGACCATTTCAACATTGATAGATGAAGTATATTGTGTTTTTTTTAATTGTTGTTGTTGTTTGTGAAAGCCAAACACTGTTTGTTCCTGTAAGTATCATAGACTTTACTTTCAAGAGTAGAATGCCTCTACAAGCTAAGGATCCTGTCAAATCCACCTGTCAGTGATGATGGTGAGATTAAAGGTTCCAAACTACCAAAGATTTGATTTTCAAGAGGAAACAAAGGGAGCAGTTTTCCAATTATTGCCACCTTGTGCTCAATGAATGGCAAAGGCAAATTAATCAATTCACAAATCTGCAATGGCCAAATGTCAATGTCAACATATAGCATTATTCTAACTGAAAAGTGATCCTCAAGCTCTTGTTTTGTAGTGAGGTAATTGTGGACCAGGGAATGACAATCATAAAGCTCCCTCACTGAGAATCAGGACTAGAATTCAAATCTGATTCATCAGACCAATTTTTTCCCCCTGGATACCAAATTTCATTTCTTATTAATATGTCTCATGAATTCACAGTCATATTTCTAGTACATGAACCTTCTTCATGGTTCAGTTATAAAAGGGGTATCCATAACAAAAAGTAATATCTCTGAGGTTTATAAGGTTATAAATAATCCACCATTAAATAAAAGACAAATTTAGGGAGAATGGTTTACAATTGCTTTCAAAAAGGCCATTCATCCCCTATACAAATATGTAACCAAAAACTACAGGAAGAAATAATTCATAAGACCTAAATCATTTTGATTAAAAAATGCTCACTCATTTTCATAAATAAATTTTTAATCCAAGTTAAAGGGAGCAGAGTGGCTTGGGGCAGTGGGCAGTGGGGGAGGGGGCTAGATTTTGGCTTTCAGCCATTCTTCCACTCTACTTTGGAATACAGAAATTTCAGCAAGAAACTGGGGTTTTCCCTAAAGTTTTCCTGATCCTGATAAATTTTATTTTATTTGGAGATTCTCATCATCATCGTCAAGCAAACCTGATTTTTATTTCTTATGGCTCTATTTTGGTGAATCATTACATAATCTAATGAAAAGGAAGGCATAGTGTGCATGATAAATGTTCGCCTCCTATGCCAGCCTCCACAGCTTTCTCTACATATAATTGAGACAATTACTATCAATCCATTAGAATATCAAATTAAATCAATGTGCCATTGATTGAGTTAAACTCATTGACAATTGTTTTGAACATTTTATATATATATATATATATATATATATATATATATATATATATATATATTGTTGGGATATATATATATATATATCCCAAACCCTATGAACCACAAAACCATTTGAAGACACATAAACTGAGACACTAATAATAGGCCAGAATAAAATTCAGCTTTTAGAGTTCCAAGATCATGTGCAGTGACCTCAATCTAAGAACAACTACACCATTTGAAAAATAAAAAAGTGCATCTTTTAATATCACTACACACATACTTCATACATGCAAATTGATTCACTTATTCCCTTGAAGAGAAACAAAAAATGTTTCTCAGTGTCTTTATAAAAATTAATGTACATCACAACCACTTTCTAATCTATAACTAATACAATTGAGGAGGACATTTAATTAGCAATTATACTGATTAACATCCCTTGGAGACTAATTTGTTTTACCAGATAGCCTTCATAAAAATAATTCTTACAGGATTTCTTTAAAAAACAGCTAAGCTAAATTATAAAATGTAGGAAGAGAGAGAAATTTTAACAATTATACCAAGAATAAATTAACAGGTTCAAGATGTAAATCTTCAAGCTATGACTGTGAAATAAAGAATTGCAAAGGGGAGTTTATGGGTCTGCCCAGTGAGCCAAGGAAAGCATTGTTTGCTGAAGGGCAGAGTCATATAGTATAGAAGCTAGAGGTGAATGAGCTGTATTAGAAAGGAAAATTCCAAATTAAATACTGGAAACTGAACTGGACCAAAACCATCGGAAGTTTCAAAGCACCAAAGAAGAAAAGAACAAGTAGGCACAGAGCCCAGAATGAATTCTGCTGAATGCCTACCTGGCAGCCACATTAACTGCCTATGCCACAGGGCCACTGTTGAGACACATTTCCAAGATATGTGACAGATTCTCTCTCACCACAAAGAAGGTAGCTCACTTTTATTAAATGCCTACTTTCATCAGACACTGAACTTTATATACATTATTCCAAGTGGCTTTGTCCTCATCAAAAAAAAAAAAAAATTCTTTTTTTCTTCCTAATACACACAGGCAGTTTACATTTCTCAGCCTCTTCACAGGTAAGCATGTCAATGATAATGAGTTATGGACAGTGGAATTTGTAGGAAAGTGACACGTTCCTCTGTCTATTACCATTTCATGAAAACCTTTCATAAGTGATCTACTATGACTTTATCCATTTGCTGGTTGACAGAAGAGGAAGCCATAAGGACCTAGAGAGTAAGTCCCTGGTGACCATCAATGATGTTCCCTTACTCATGAATACTCACAATGGGCTGTTGTATTAATGAGAAATAAAAGTTCATTGTGTAAAACCACATATATCTTGACATTTGTTTGCTATTAAAGTTAGTTTCACTAATACATCTGATTATATAATTTAATAACTATAACAATTTTTGTACTGGTATTTGTATCTGAGTTTGTCAGCTGGGTAAATTTTATGAATTAGGAATTTGATCTCAAGTCTGTCACTCTAAATTCTATTCTCTCTCACCAAATACTCCAGTTATCAGTATATAAACCAAGGAGGATATGTTTTGTTTTTAAATTGAAATTAAATTCACATAATTCGGGGAAGTAGGAATGGCTCAGAGAGTTGAGCGCTCACTTTGCAGCCCTGGGGACTGAGATCGAATCCCAGCTCCAGCCTGTGCAGACCCATGTGCTGAATTGGGGTGTACTTCCCTGGCAGGAGGCCCCCAGTTCAGTCCTCTCCCCCTGTTTCAGCCCCAGGCTCAAGGGAGTGTGCCTTCCATGAAGGAGGCCTCCAGCCTGGTTCCTGTGTGGAATAAAACCATGTGGAAAAACGGATGATGTACAACTATGGAGACTGCTCTGGGCCCTCCCCCTTCTCTCTGTCTCTGTCTGTCTCTGTCAAAAACAATAAACTAGATCTTAAAAATATTCACATAATATAAATTAACATTTTAAAGTGAATAATCCAATGGTATATGTTACATTCAAAATATTGAGCAATGACTATATCTATATAGTTCCAAAACATTTTCAGCACACCAAAAGGAACACCATACCCATTAAGCATGTACTCTCCATTTAACCATCCACTATGATGTGGCAACCAATAATCTAATTTCTGTCTCTATGCATTGACATATTCTAGACATTTCATGTAAATGGGATCATCAATAAGTTCCCTGTTGTGTCTGGCTTCATTCACTTAGCATAATTTAGTTGAGGCTTAACTATAATGTAGCATGTATTAA